>OW026522.1:104020991-104238491 GCA_932274085.1 Protocalliphora azurea
ACATTATTATTATTGAAAATTATCAATGAGAACACAATTTATATTGTTGTAGCTACAATGCCGTAAATATGGGTTTTATCTGCGTGTATGTTATTGCATTATATATATATATATATATATATATATATATATATATATATAGATA
The DNA here is from genome assembly GCA_932274085.1 of Protocalliphora azurea. NCBI lineage: Eukaryota > Metazoa > Arthropoda > Insecta > Diptera > Calliphoridae > Protocalliphora > Protocalliphora azurea. The sequence goes on from OW026522.1 coordinate 104,021,137, forward strand.
CATACATAAAATATTATCAAAAATTGTATTCATTTAGTCATTTCAACATAAATTAAATCTTTTTAAAAAAAACTCATGCAAAGTGATTTTGTGAAATTTTCTTCAATTTTACATGTCCTCAGTCGATTTAAAAATATTTGTTAAAATTAAAAAACTTTATTTAGTAACATAAATGTCTTTGTTTTGTTGAATAATTTTATTCAAATTGAATAAAATGTATTAAATAATTTTGACAAAAAAAAAAAAAAAAGTTAAATTGACAGATATATATATATATATATATATATATATATATTAGAAAAGAAATATTATTGACAAAAATTTTTCAGTTGATTTAACAACATTTTTCGTTAATATTTATTACGTGATTTGGTTAAGTGTAGCACTTAAGACATTAAATTTTATTTACACACTGCTTAAACAGTTGCTTCCAATCCACACTGATTAAAAATCCAATTTTTTTTTTCAGAAATTCCAAATAATTTAAGAAATTGGAAAAGTGAATGTATTTTATAAATTATAACAGACCAAGTAACCAAGAACACATATTAATAAATATAATGTAGCAAGTTTGACAGTTTGATATGACGTGAAAGAAAGCATTTTTGTATAAATATAGTTAGTATTATAAAAGCTGTGTCTCATTATTAGAAAAATATATAACAATGTTGTATAATGAAAATGGTAGCCTATCTATTTTAAGACCTTAATTTCAAATTTTATACTAGTAGTGCATTTGTTGTTATTTTTGAGTTTTGTGGTTATATGGGTTGTTCATTCAGATAACATACGTATAACGTTGAAGGGCGAAAATTTAAGTTTGAACATGAACTTGTACGAATGTAAAAACCAGTGCTGTCAGAAAATGAGAAAAAAGGGGCCAAATTGAACTTTAAAAAAGGTCAAAAAATGCTAAATGATCCAAAAATAAGGCAAAAAAAATTATTATTATTATTATTATTACTTTTTAATTCAAAAACTTATATTTTTCTCTTTCTCAAAAATTTTGGACATTTTTTCAAAGATATTGTAATAAATTTATAAATAAAACATAGAATGAATGCCGTCTAAATGACCCAATGAAAAATCATCCAAAAAATTCTTGAGTTATATCAAGTTTTATAATTTTGTTCATATGTTGTTTTGAAGTGCGTTTTTGACATTTTTTAACTATAAATCCTTTTTGATAGAAATGCTTCTAATTTTTTGGGTGATTTTTCACATTTATTATAATTTTATTTAAATTATATTCCTAAATAATTTCCATGGTTAATAAAATATGTTAAAAAAAGTTATAATACAATCGATATAGTAAGTCCATAAAATTAGTAAAGTTAGTATTGATTTGAAGAACAAATCGCCGCAAGCCACAATTTTTGTTAAATATAAATAATCTCGACAAAAGCTTAAATAGATGATTTTGTAAAAATTAAATTAGTAATAGCCAATAAGAAATTATTTTGTTGAATTATATTGTTGAATTATATTGTTGAAAAAATAATTAGCCTTTTAAAGCAATTTTAAAAATGAAAAAAGGCTAAAAAAGCTAGAAGCTAAAACGAACATTTTGATGCTAAAAGCATAGTAAAAAAATAAATTTAACTTTAAAAAAGCTTAACTACAACACTGGTAAAAACGTGGATGTGTTCGCCTAAACGCCTATTTTATGCAGCAATTCAGATAACCTTGGCATTTTTCGGCAAACTCTTGCAATCTCCAATTTTCTTTAATTTTAATTTTGATGAACCTGATCGGAGTAGAAATATATTTTACGTTTTAACCCACTGAGTAGTTTCACTAATCAACAAAAATCCAAAAACGTAGAAAAAAATTAATGTAAAACCAAGAGCAAACAAGTAAATATAATATTTGAAAAATATGTCTATTGTAGTAAAATTATGTATTCTTGTGTTCTTAAAATCGGTTTTAATACATATTTTTGATAATTTTAGATAAAATTACTTCGATACAACCTCAAAAAAAAAAAAAAAAAAAAAAAACTAAAAATACTTTTTGAATTTAGGCCAGAAAAGATGAATTTTTGACCAGTGTGCAATCCTTAAAATTATCAAATGTTTTTCTTATTTTTAATTTTTTTTCTCAATAGGGTACTTCATATTTTGCTCTTGACCGACAAAAATTATTTTGTTAGAAAAATTTTTATATACCTTTGTATTTTTTCTTATTTGTTTCTGCTTTTATTTAATTTTCTATCATAATTTTTTTTCCTGCCCCATTCATATTTTTGTTTCCATGATTTTGCTCATTAATTTTGCCAACATACACAAAGCCACATATGTACACTAGAATCACTCATAAATATTTACTAATACCTTCTATAAAAGAAAAAAGAAGAAAAAAATACTTATTCCCTTTCCATTGTATGTCACTTTCTTTCTTTTAAAAAGGATAATGGTAGGAGTATAAGTAGATACATTATAGTAGTATTTGATGAATTTGCAACACTATGTTGCTGCTGATAATTTTTACCATTTTTTTCTTTTTTTTGCATCACCGCCATCATCAGCATTATAGTACAAGTCGCTGATTTTGCCTTCCATGATTATCAACAATCATCACTACTTGCAAAATTTTGCACAGAAAGAAAACAAAAAAAAAAGATAGATAGAGGAAAAAATTAAAAATCCAGCGTTTATAATTTTTTCGTTATGCTCTTTATAAATGTATGTATGAGTAGATTATATATATGTATATATTTTTTTTTTGCTACTTTCAACGTTTAATGTGGTTGCAATATTACATTGTAAAAATTTACGAAATCATTTAGAGTCTAGTTACGAAGATGTATTTTAAGATTTCTATATAAATGTAATAAATTTCGTATCCATTGCAATTAAATACAATAAATTTCATTATATTAAAATCTCAATTAATTAAGTATTTTCTTTAGAGAAAATTTAAATTTGAAAATTCTTTTGAGAGAAATTGGCAATATAAAACAATGTAGTAGAATTGCAATAACTCCTATTTTCGTCATTAAAGAACGTAGTTTCTCTAGAAACCGCTTTTTTGCCATTTTGATATACGAAGTCTACTCAAGCTATGCATATTAATGATCAAAATGCAGGAATCACGGGTTTTGCACATTTTGCAAAAAAAAAAAAAAAAATATTATTTTTTGGGAATAGCTCCCAAATCTTTTAATTTTGAAGTTGTTAGCAAAAAATTTTAAAATTACTCAACACGGGATTTGGAGATATATATATATATATATATATATATATATATATATATATATATATATATATACATGTTATAACTCGCTGATTCAAAAACACTTCTTTTGTTATTAAAAACTTTAAAACACATATAACAATAGTACTAAATGAGAACTCTCCAATGATGTTCTAATATTATATTACATTATATTATATTATATTATATTATATTATATTATATTATATTATATTATGTTATATTATATTATATTATATTATAGTATAGTATATTATATTATATTATAGTATAGTATATTATATTATATTATATTATATTATATTATATTATATTATATTATATTATATTATATTATATTATATTATATTATATTATATTATATTATATTATATTATATTATATTATATTATATTATATTATATTATATTATATTATATTATATTATATTATTATTATATTATATTATATTATATTATATTATATTATATTATATTATATTATATTATATTATATTATATTATATTATTATTATATTATATTATATTATATTATATTATATTTTATTTGGAGATTGAATCGCCGCAGCCGAAAATTTTAGGTAAATATAAATAATCTGAATCTTTAATTTACTTTAATAATTAAATGGATGATTCTGTAGAAATAAAATTGTAAAAGCAAATAAGATTTTTATTTTCTTCTTTGTTGAAGTACTAAAATTTTAGCATTTTTAAGGCAATTTTAAGAAACAAAAGAGGCTAAAAAATCCTATTTTATATTTTAAGGCTAAAAGCAAAGCAAAAAGATAAGATTTAGCCTTAAAAAGGCTAAACTAGCAACACTGGTGCTAAAATATAATTTATTATGAAAAATATTTAAAATATTTAAACCTTAGTAAAAGATTATTTAAAAAATGCTTAGAAAATGTTATTAAAATCATAATTTGATGAGTATTATATGTTTTAGTTTGCTTGATCAAAAGTGGAAAATTGCGTATACTGTTAATCGAAAACCATATTTTTGGAGGTATTTTAAATTGGTCCAACTCACAAAGCAATATAATTAAACCGAAATATTTTGGGGATTATTTTATAAAATATCTTTAATTTTAGGAAGGTACATTTGCAAGATTTTTTTCTTCATGTAATTAGAGGCATTCTAATATACAGTAGGTTAGTTTTAGCTATCAACATTTAAGCATACCTAAAATTATAATATCTTGGTCAAATTTCAACTTCATACAGCAATTGGAACAAGATACTATACTGCCATTTATGTTTATGATCCCTGAACACATCTTAAAGATTTCTTTCTCAGTTTCACTAAAAATTCAAATTTATACAAAAATCATAATTATTAAAAGTACGAATTTTTCCTTAAAAAATATATAAGTTTAAAATATATATATATATATATATATATATATTGAGCTGAAGGGTACACAATATTCATCACATCATACTAACTTTTCTGAAATTCTGCCTAAATGCGAATAATTTAAATCATAAATAAATCACCGCTCAAAATGTCTTACTTTAATATCAAATTTACAATTTAAATATGACTTTCATGTTAGTTGCATTTTATTTGAAAACTATCCCTCTTTCATTCATACAGTTCCCTATGTCAAAAGAAAAAAAAAAAACAAATAACAACCCTCCTTTTCTACATTCACAGTCGTTTTTTGCAAATACTCGCACAAAAAGTTCATTGTCTTCTGTAAGCACTAAGGTAAACACGTAAATATAAAGTAAAATACTAAAATGCTAACGAATGATGTTGCAAAGAGAGAAAAAATAAAAAAACGGCAAGAGAAAAGGAATAAGGGAATGTGATTAATTTAAATTTATTTACAGGAGGATTTATTTTTTTAAACCAAATAAAAATAAACTAAAAAAATTAACTACAATATTTACACTAAACGACAAAGATAAGCCAGCGCACAGTGCTTTCTTAGTAATAATTCTATAACTTGTAAACTAAATATAATTTCACATGGCCAAAACTGAGGTATTTTTAAACTGACTTGAAGGAGCAGAGGCTCCTAGCGGGTCACGAGGGTGAAGGATAGACCTTCAAAGGCTATGTAATTTTTTTTAAGTTCGCCAAAAAGTCATTTATTGCTTGCATGAAAAAAAAAATACACAAATACAAATAAAAAAAAAAAAAATACAATAGGTAGTCCTTGAAAATTTATACAAAAAAGCATGCTTACATGTATAGGTTATATCTTTGAGTTTAGTTTAAGAGATATTTAGGTCGAAGCAAATTGTATTCTCATTTTTGTTCTATTTTTTAAGTTTTTAAACTTGGGTGCCTTAATTAGGGCCTTACAATTTTTTTTTGGAAATATCACTAGATTACTTACGAAATTCCAAATAATATTACTGTAAGAATTATATAAATATATCTGTCCAATAAAAAATTACATTAATCTGAAGTGGAAACTTAAAAAAAATATATTTTGGGGCTATTTTCAAAAAAGGTGGTAATATTCTTTCACTTCTAAAATATGTTTTTTATTCCAGAATACAGAATTTTTGGTTTCAAAAGAAATCTTAACAGAAATACGTGTAAAGCAAATTCGGAGGCGCTTGGGCAATGGTTCGACCTATATATCTTTTAAACTAAAAGAGATAACCTATACATGTTTTTGTAGCGATTCACAAGAACTACTTATATGTAAATTTTTTTTATTCAAATTATAAATAAATTTTTGGCAAATTAAAAGAAAATACACACCCGACGTGAACAACTTTGAAAGTCTTCCCTCTATCCCCGTGACTCACTCTGTGCTCTACCAAGTCAACTTGAAAATTACTCAACTCTAACCAAGTGAAATTTTATTTTATATTTATTAAAAAAATCGTTTTGGGACCACTATGCAGTTTAGATACAATTATTACGTTTATACGCACGATTATTGCAAATAAATGTAACTTGCAAAGAAATAACTAACTGTTTATACACAATTGCATATAGATATATCCTTATTTGTCATGCTGGATGGGATAAATACAACTATTATCCAAAATTCTATGAACGTAAAAGAAAGTGACAATACCGTACGCTTTATTTGCAATAAGTTTCGCTAATCACGATTAGCTTTCGTAAGTTATTTACTTGCAAATAAAGTATTAACTCACCGTTTATACGGCAAAATTTTCAATCGCAAATATTTTAATTGCGAGGTGTGTATAAACGTATTAAGTGATTGGAGAACGTTAAAGTCATGTGGAAACATTGAAGTACAATTGAATTCTTGTAAATTGTATTAAATTAGAAAAAACTAAACTAATGCAAACCATCTGCCCTTGCACTCAATAACTTAACAAAGTTCTATCAAAATTAGAGTAAACTGTTTCTGTATCTCTGTTTATACATACTTGATTTATATCAAGTATTTTTATGGCTCCCTTCACATATTAATTTATCTTTGACCACTAACTAGAAACACTTTGAAATCTTATTTTATATAAATTCTTCATTAAAGAAAAGTTTACATTAGCACCATATACTCCGCAGACAGACAAGACCAAAATTATACACAATGTCATAAACGTGTTAATGTCAAAAAAGCAAGACTTGTTAATAAACTTCTCTTTATAAAAATGATGTTGATGATAATAATGATGATGTCAAATATAAGAATGTTAAAATATATTTTAGGCATTCAAGTATAAGACTTGGTGTGAATATTTTATTCACAAAAACTCTTTTTAGTTCCTGTCTGCATACAAACACTAATGCAGTTTGTCATTTTGTAAAAAGAGTAGATAAAAAATTTATCTCAAATAAAGTCTTGTTAAAAGTAATTGTAGTGCAAGAGTTAAAACAGGTAGGATGTTTTGTATGAAAAACTTAAATAGCTTTAAAAATTAAAACTATAAATTATAAGTTTAGTTTGATATGTTTCTTAGAACTTCCAATAAATTTAAAACTGATGAATAAATTAGTAGCATATTTCAGCGTTGTAAAAGGAACTCCTAATATTTATTTTATTAAAATTAGATTTTTCATAGAAATTCCTAAGAGAAACAAGATCTTTAATTGGTAAAAGATATTTATCTGAGACCACTTAAATTTTTCTTCATAGTTCCATATTTCTTCAAAATTTAAAAATTATTTTAGAATTCTATTTTTCTTCCATAATCAGAAGAAACCTAGAATTTAATGCAGCTCATTTAAAAAGCTTTCAATCTGTGATCACTTAAAATTTTCTCCAAAATTATATTTTTTATATAAGTCATGAGAATCTTAAATTTTCTGTAGTTTATTACATTAGACTTCAATTGAAAAAATGACTCTAATCTATGATCATTTAAATATGTCTTTAAAATTATTTTATTATTATTATTATTGTTATTATTAATATTAATATTAATATTAAAACTGTACTTTCTTATATAGGCTATGATAAGTATTTTTTTCATAAAAATTCGATTTTTCATGTAAGATTATTCCGGCCAAAAATTTTAATTTTAAATAATAAGAAGTGCAGCATAAAACTCACAATGATTGGAATGTATTTTTAACCTTCGGAAAAATGTTAGGATCCTATTATTAATGTATACCATTCGATTCAGAACAGTCGAACACTGAGTCGATTTAATGATGTTTATCTGCTCTTCTAGACGGCTGACTGTCCACACAAATTACGGGTTGCAATTTTTAATAATTCTGAAATTTGGCATATAGTATACATATTTTGATAAAGGCATGAAACCTTTTGAAATATGTTATAATCTGTCCGTTACTTCACCAGGCCCCCATACAAAGGTCCTCTTGAAGAATGGCTTTAAAGCCCACAAACTATCTAAATAAATTAGTGTTTTAAGAAATTAGGCATGAATAAGTTTTAAATGAGCATAAATCTTAGCTCCAAATTTCAAAAGCATTGTTCTATAATTTTTGTTTTAGTAAAGTTTTTATTCCATTTTCAGTTTTTCTTCACTGGTAGTCTCAATTTTGGATAATGTATTATATTATTCGTTCAGGCTTTATAAGGCAGCAATTTCTAACCTCTTTATGAATGTGTTTTTTTTTAATATTGAAATAAAATAGTTGTTTACTATCTATTTTTTATATTTTAGGTAATATTAACAACATTTTTTAATTAGTTAATTAGTGAGCATTAACTTTAAAATCAGGTCAGACTTACCATATATTTATCATAAAATACGTTTAGCGCGAAATTCCTAGTTTCGTTTCTAGCTTTGTACTTATGATTTTAGTATAATTTTCTATTTCTATATACTATTTTATTAAAGTTTGAACAACTCGGACATTTTTCAACGCAGTTTAGATTTTAGGTCATCATTGAAAATATTTTATTCAGTGCTATTGAAATGCATATTTATTTAAGCATTTAGTAACAAAAGTATTTAAGATTTTGGGATCACCGGTCCTTAAATTAAATAGTGAGTTAAGAAATGTCACAAGAAGTATAAAGTTATCTATATATATATATATATATATATATAAAGTCCGCAAAATTATATATATATATATATATATATATATATATAATTTTGTATAAAATAGCGACTAAATTTCACAGAATCCCTTTTATTTAGTGGTCGAAATTTTATGGACTTTTTGATTTCCCGGGATAGCGGGAAAGATTTTTCGATTTCTCGGAATTCTCGGGATCCCGGATTAAAAACTGTAATTATCACTACTCTCATTAGTTGAGACCCAAATAGGATATGAAACTTTGCATTATCAGATTTAAAACAGGATTGTAAGTGTACTGAGAAAATTGTTTAATCTACTGATTAATCATCTCGAGGCTAATATATATCGTGAAACACTTTTGTGGATATCGACACAATATTAGGAAATATTGGTGTTTTTAATTCAAAAATATCTGAAATTAAGTAACAAGATATATGCCCAAAATTTAATATTAGTCAAAAAATTTTTAAACAAGTTTCGTAAATCTCGTTAAAAATTAATTTTATTAAAAATTCACTAAAAATTGAATAATTTAATTACTTTGCAAAACTCTTCGGGATGATTCAAACGTGAGTTCAAACGGTATTAAATTGTTGGTAACTTCAATAAGGTGGTCCAACATTGTTTGAAAATAGACAAAGGGTATCGCACGTTAAAACGTACTTGAGATTATGAAAGTGGACATCATACACATATAATATCATGTCCAAATTCCAACTTACTACGATGATTAGAATATTATGTTATATTGTTGATATTTTTATTAAATTTGTTATCTACAGTATTAATTATAAATACATAAAACGGTAGATAAATAAAAATAAATAAACCCGCATTTCATAAATTTTCAAAAAAAAAAAAAAGTATTACGAAAAGAGTATTGCATTTTATTATTTTTTTCTTAATTTTTTTTATTTGAACATAATTTTGTATATGAGATTTTCCAACTAAAATGGCGTTTTTTTCCTAGCTATTTTTAAAAATTATAAAATATGGGTATATTAATTTGTCTCTACTTATCGTTTAATATATATATATATTTACTCCTTTATAAAAATTGCTGATTTAACCTTTTAGGAACCAAATGTATAAAACTTATCCTTTGATGGTAAAGAATTAATTACATATAATCTTCACGTTTATCCAGAAGGACCTTTCCATGGGTACCTTAAAACCTAATATGCAGAAAAATGTCCGAAATATACATAAAAAATTAAACACTTTAGTAAAGAAAATATTTATATTCCGCAAAAGAATAATGTGAAAATTTTTTTGAATGGATATCGAATTCTAAAGAGTGTACCAAAAATAACGCAACATTTGCATTTACCGCCATTTTTAGAGTAAGTTGTTGGCAACCCTGAAAAAAGAACAATTTGACAGCTGAGAGCTTTGGGTTAGTAAAAAAAATGAAGCGCTATATGATATAACAATGGGTTTTTATTATTGAACAATATTTAACATATAATGAAATTTTATACAAAATATGGTCAAAATAGTATTTCAACCTCGTTAATTGTGAAGAGATTAACTGAAAAATTCAGGGAGACTGAATCAGTTGGAGGCACTAAATACACCAGTCGTCCAAAAACAAGCCGTTCAAATGTCAATATCCAGGCAGTACGTGAGAGTGTTGGTGAAAACCCGTACAATTTTCGAACTGCAAAAGTTTCATTATTTTTGAAATATTGTTCAGTAATGAAAACACATTGTTGTATCGTATAACGATCCATTTTTACTAACTCTAAACTCTAAGCTGTATAGTTGTTCTTTCCTCAGGGCTGCCAACAATTCACTTCCAGAATGGCGGCAAACTCAAATCTTGCATTAATTTTGGGATACCCTTTATTTTGAAGTTAATTTTCTTAAGGCTTAGATTTTGATATTGCTATTGAAAGAAAGTCGCGCTCACAGAGGTGTTTTAAAAATGATGTAGTTTATGGAAATGAAAACATTCGGATTTAATAATATGTAAATTGTACAAGAACATAATAATCTTTATTTCAATTTTTTTTTCGTAAGGGACTTCATTAGTGTCCCGCTGAAAAAAATTTTAAGAAGAAAGACCACTAAAATAATGAATACTGATGATCTGAGTACAGGAAAAATAAAAAATAAAATTAAATTCATATTCAGTTCCATATCAATGATTGAAATTCTCGGGCCTGGTATATTTCTCAAAAAAAAAAGTTTAAAGCTTTCTTCCGAAAAATTCACTATTTTGTGTTCGTTATAAAAAAACATCAAATAAATTTATCTGCAAAAGTGTCGGTCTGTAAGCAGTTATTTTATTACATCATTGAAAAGAAATTTCGACATATTTTTAAGCAAAAAATAATTTTGTTCCTTTATTTACGGCCCTTCTAAAAGTTGTTTTACAAGATTTTTCACAAAAATGCACCAAGACATATGTCTTATATTATCGGTAATATTGATATATCTAGCTTTATGATTAAAGATGAAAAACTGCCCGCTTTAACTTTTTAATAATTTTTAAGAAGCAAAATTGTTCCAATTTTGCATGAAAAATAGATTTTCTTCACCATTAATTTTCGAATAACTCTGAAGCTGTTCTGCGAATGTTAAAATATGTTATAGCCATCTATTGAAGATTTATTTTTCTTAATTGTACAAAACCATTCTCGAGTTATACTAATGTGAGCGCCTAAAATGGGGGAAATAAAAGGATAAGAGTTGATAGAAAAAAAATGAAAGCAAATTAATGTTCAGCACGTCAAATTCCATCTATTCCACTTCAAGTTAAGATCTTACTGTCGACCAAAAAGAAAAAGTGAAATTTTTGCGTAGTTTTCAAAAATCCCATAAATTTTTTTTTACTTTATTTTTAATGCTCCTTCGATTTTATTGCATAAAATAACAAAAATCTAAGTTCACACAGTAATCCATGCTATTCTGTAGGAGTCTTTGTACGTGCCTCGCGAAAACCTGACTTTTTTAAATTTTCGTTATTTTTTTCTAAATTTTGCGATTATCTACTGCGTTCGCTATTAAATACACATAACGACAATAAGTATCAATATCTATTTCAAAACTTACATTTCTTTAAGAGCACATAGATCCCGCACCAAGAAATTTTAAAAATTAAAAAAATTTCGTCATGAAAATTTGACCACCCTTCATGTAGCTGTTAAAAGTCTACACAATAATAAAGAAAGTGTAGAACTTATCCACAAAGGCCGATTATTCTACATAAGATCGCATGGGATCAAAAAGTATAAACGCGTTAACAAAAAGTATAGGAGAATGGTAAAAAATTTGTGTAATTTTTAGCCCTTTTTCCAAGGTTTTTAATTTTGCAAAACAATTATGACTTTGCACTCTATTAGTATAGAGTCTTGTAAGTTCAGATCTATAGCGCGTTTTTTTAACATACCACAAAACTTATTAAAGATTGAAGTCAGTTTCAGTCAGGTTAAAAATTTTTGATAATGACCCATATGTATATTAAAGAGCCGCACGAAAAAAAGTTTCAAATATACCCCTATAGAAATGAAGATTGTTCTGTTCTTATATGATGCACTAAATATTACATCTGAAATTTTAAATTTATGTGATTTGGAACATTCTCAAAATACCTCTAAAAATACGTATTTCTTTTAATATTGCTATTAAAAATTTCGTTAAAAGGTATTCCAGGCATAATAAGGCCTGGAATATCTATTTAAATAATTGTTGTTTCTTTTCAGTAGCAGAATATAAAGATTTAATAACATTTTTTGTTATATTTTCTTTATTCAAACATATAATTTTATATATTTTTGACATTTTTCAACATACGTTGAGTTTTATTATACCATTAGAGTGGTTTATTCTGATATTATTGAAGATTACAAGTAATTAACCCTTTAAAAGTAAGAAGGTTAATTTTATGCATTTTGTTTCCAAAAGGTTAAGTTTACAATTTTTGCAAATGAGTCATATATATATATATATATATATATATATATATATATATAATATATATACGAGGGCGGATCAGTCAGTGACTTTTCGAATTTCCAACTCAGCTATATGAAATGCAACACTATTCCCAAAACCTGTTAATAGACTACTGTCAAATTTTAAGCAAAGTGTCGTCATTTAATTTGCGTAAAAAATAGGATTTTTCGAGGTCCTTAAAGTAGGCATTTGTTTAGTCAATAATTTCATTGTTGGAGCTGAATCTCTTTTTATCGAGCCAATTCTTTAGGTTTGGAAATAGAAAGTAGTTACTAGGGGCTAAATCCGGAGAATATGATGGATGAGTTACCAATTCGTAGTCCAATTCAAAGAGTTTTGCCATTGAGACTGAAGTTGTCACACGTTTACGTTTATGGTCAATTGAGAACAAACGCGGCACCCATCTTGCAGACAACAACCCAGCTGATATTTAAAATCGAAACCACACTGCCATATGAAATGCCTATGGCATCAACAATCTCACGCGCTTTTACTCTTCGGTCGGCCAACACAATATCGTGGATTTAATCGACATTTTCGGGTGTACTAACCTTAATTGCCCGTCCAGAACGTTCAGCGTCATTTGTACTTGTGCGACCACAACGAAAGTCAGTAAACCACTTTTTTACCATTGAAATCGATGGTGCAGAGTCCCCATAGTATTTATCGAGCTTTTCCATTGTTTGATTGACGGTTTTTTTTTCGCAAAAAATAGTGTTTAATGAGCACTCGAAATTCACTTTTTTACATTTTTAGGAAAATACACGAGGTTGTATGTTTTGAATTGCTGTTAAACACAAAGTAAATGACGACACTTGCTCAAAATTTGACAGTAGTCTATTAACAGGTAGTACTTGATGGAAATAGTGTTGCATTTCATATAACTGCTAGGGAAGTTCAAAAAGTCACGGGTTTATTAATCCGCCCTCGTACTTATTTATTTATTTAGCGAAAAAGACCGGAGTTTCTGGTGGGAATCGAACCCACAATCCCCGTACTGACAAACTAGCTCACTACCAACTAAGCCATCGGGGCAACCGAAATTATTTATTATACTTTAATGAAGGTGAATTTATGAAAAATCTAATAAGCTGCTTTAAAACCGCAATAATAATCGAAATAAAAAGATTTTTGATAACGGTTTTGGTGACATTTATTTTCTTAAGTAAACATTTATTTGACACAAAAATTTACCTAACTCTTATGGACTAGAAATCCAAAAATATTATTCGTGCAACTACAGGGTTAAATAATTAAATATATCAATAGTATTGAATGAGACCTTTACAATGTTGCCTTAAAATATAAATAACGATGAAAATTTTCCAAAATATTCAAACTGAAATAAGAAGGTATTTAAAATAAAATATTAGAACATTTTACTAAAATTTTAATTTCCCGAGAATGAGAACTATTTTTATAATTTTTTTTACTTGCTAGGTATTAAACGTTATTTCTCTATCATATGCTGTGTAGCTCACGTGAACGAAATAATTAAACCGAAATATTTTAGGGATTAGCTTTAAACATATTTATAGTTAATTTTAGGGGGGGGGGTACATTTGCAAAATTTTTTGTCTCCATACAAATGTAAATAAATATAGGATGCCCAAATAAAATTTAGCACATATATCAGGTATATTTTGGGAAAAACTATGAACTAAATTTAAAATGAACATCAGTTTTTAGCCCACTTTAACTAAAAATCAAGTTTTCTACTTTCTTGATGCTACTAAGACGATTTGATATTCAAAAAGAACAGCAAATACTTAAGATTATATAAATGATTTTTTTTTAACAATAACCATCGCCTCGTTTTTTCTGCCACTGTATGTTAAGTGTGTAAACAATTTGTACACACACCTTAATTAAGTCAAAGTACACAAAGTGCAGCATAAATAAAAAATTCACGATTACAAATTGAGTTCATTATAGGTCGTTTGTGCGAGCACTTAAGTTCTTATTTGTAAATATCTGCGAATACATATAAATTAATTATCTACACCTTTGTTGTACATGCCTAAAGTTGACTTGTAATTTATTTGTCAATTGTCTGCAGATAGAGGTGCTGTAATATAAATGGTTTTTATTGCAGAAACTACTTCAAAATATTTCAGGGACTACCAAATTTTTAGTAACATTAAAGTATATAGTAATTAAAAGTAAAACGTATTTTCTTTTAAAAAATACATTTTTCTTCCCTATTTTCAGTTGGTACACCCACAATGGGCCTGGTCCACTGCCTGTTTTAAGTGGTCCCCGCATACGTTTACTTGGACCTATCCTAGCCATAGAGGCTGTAACTGGAGAAGATTCTGGAGTCTACAAATGCACAGCCAGTAATGTGGGCGGTGAGGCTAGTGCAGAGTTACGTCTATCGGTGGCCACACCCATACAAGTAGAAATACAACCAAATGTTTTAAGTGTTCATATGGGTGGTACAGCAGAGTTTCGTTGTATGGTCACCAGCAATGGCAGTCCGGTGGGTATGCAAAATATATTGTGGTACAAAGATGGTCGTCAATTGCCATCATCTGGTCGCATTGAAGACACTTTAATTGTGCCACGAGTAAGTCGTGAGAACCGTGGTATGTATCAGTGTGTGGTACGACGGCCAGAAGGAGATACATTTCAAGCAACAGCAGAATTGCAATTAGGAGGTAAATATTTTCTATTTTGGTTGATATAGAGTTTCGCTCTATTTTACTATTAATTTCCATTCTGTTGTTTGTATTTTTTTTTTTTTTTTTTCATTTAAATAAAACATGTTCAACTATCAACTGTGGCGCTTGGCTTTCATTTTTTGTTTGCTTTTTTCATTTTATTTTTAATCCATGCCTTTTGTTGTTTATTTACAGATGCTCCACCAGTTCTACTTTATAGCTTTATTGAACAAACTTTACAGCCTGGTCCTGCTGTAAGTTTAAAATGTTCAGCAGCCGGAAATCCAACACCACAAATTTCATGGACACTGGACGGATTTCCACTACCATCAAACGGAAGGTAATTGAACTTTTATATAGAATAAAACAAAAACTATTCTCATGCATTTACACAAAAATTTTCACTAGTATTAGTGTGTGTATGTATGGATTTTTATTCATACGAGTGAATGAATTGAGTGTGTATTTGTTGTTGGAATAAGTTTTGTTATTTATTTGTATAAAAACAAATATTTGTGCACTTTTATAAATTTACATTTGAATATTTACACATACATGTACATACAGCTAGATGTATTTGATATAAACGTGCTTGTATGTGTAGATATAAATACTTTTTCAATGTCTATAGCTGTTGTGTTTTAACTACACATATGTACATGTATGTTTTGAGTTTTTGATCGAATAAGAAGTTAAACCTTACATTCAGAAGTAAATGCTAAAGTTTTGCTTTTTTTTCTAAACTAAATTTAAAATTTTTTTAACGAATAAAAATATTTTATTTTAAGATATAAGACATCTATTAAAATCGGATTATATTAAGAAATATGTATTATGAATAATTATTTATTCGTTTTGGTTGCGTTTTTAATATCATAATATTTTCTTTAGAACCTTTATTACCATTAAAGTATATTTTTGCAATTTTGTTTTATTAAATTTGTATTTCGAATAATGCTTTTTGTATTCAATTAGCATCTTTTTGTATATTTTAAAGTTAGGAGCATTTCTCGATATCAGATAATGCTCATTTATCTTTTTTTTACGCAAAGAGCGGTTACATAAAAAGCTATTTAATATAAAAAATATTCCTAACTTTGCTGAAAACTCAATAACACTGCATTATATATAAACCTGTTAATAATTTTAGCATGACAGAAGGTCAGTAATGTTATGGGTTTGGAGCCAAATGATAAATTTTGAAAGCCTTAAAAAAATTATCGTTGAAAATATAAAAAAATTAATCACAGGAAAAATTAATTCATACATTTTTTGTCACTTAAAAAAAAAATAATAATAAGAAAAATATGTTACGATTTATAAATAACTAAAGAGTACAATCAGTGTTATCAGGAAATCACAAAAGTGCTAAATTTGACTTTAAAAAAGACTAAATGTCCCAAAATAAGGCCAGAAAAAAGCTAATATTTTTTATTTATAAACTTTTTCTTTGTTCTCATTTCTTCTTGATATATATGTTTTTGAAGATATTATAATAAATGTATAAATAAAACATATAACCGATGTTAGAAAAAAGACCCAATGAAAAGTCGCCAACAATATATTCTTACAAATTTGGATTATATTTCATATGTTTTTTTATATGTCAGTTTTGAATTGTAAATAATTTTTGATTAATAAATTCAAAATTTTTTTGTGATTTTTCGCTTTAAAAAGATTTTTAATTATGTATATTAATTTTTATATTATTATATTATATATTTTAGTTTCTATGGTTAAAAGTGTATTAAAAAATGATTATAATAAATAATTAATTAAGTAAGTCTATATTTTGAGCTAAGTTATAATGAATTTGAAGGATGATGCGCCGCAGGCGAAAATATTTGTAAAATATAAATAACTAGCTGACCCGAGCCGCGTTGCTGGCCCTAAGCAAACATTAGTGTTGTATTACTGAACGATTTAAATTGATATTTTAACGAAATTTACGACCTTTAAGTAAAAATCTAAGGAATACCTATTATAAAGTGTTTTTTACAGAAGAATTTAAATATGATGTAGAAGCTGACCCGAGCCGCGTTGCTGGCCCTAAGCAAACATTAGTGTTGTATTACTGAACGATGACCCGAGCCGCGTTGCTGGCCCTAAGCAAACATTAGTGTTGTATTACTGAACGATTTAAATTGATATTTTAACGAAATTTACGACCTTTAAATAAAAATCTAAGGAATACCTATTATAAAGTGTTTTTTACAGAAGAATTTAAATATGATGTAGAAGCTGACCCGAGCCGCGTTGCTGGCCCTAAGCAAACATTAGTGTTGTATTACTGAACGATTTAAATTGATATTTTAACGAAATTTACGACCTTTAAATAAAAATCTAAGGAATACCTATTATAAAGTGTTTTTTACAGAAGAATTTAAATATGATGTAGATGTGGGCTCAATCAAAAAATATACGCATGTATTTAAGGCAAATTTGAATTTATATTTATTTATTACTTCATCTTAAGGTTAGCGGATAGACAATGTCTTTTTTTTGAACGGAATGATGAGAGCTGTAGTCGAAATTGCAGTTGTAATGGAACGCTGCTTGATTCAAATCAGAACTTGAAGCAATTCTTCTTATGCGTTGATTAAAAATTTTAAAGTTGTTGAATTGCTACATTTGCTCGACGATTTCTCATTGCTAACCGAGCCGTTTCATTTCTCGCCTGCCTTTCTTCCTGCGTTTGTGATGTACGAAGTCGGGCCAAACTAATACGGGGTTGTTCTCGTGCGATTTCTCGTTCATATATATTCAATTGATTGACGATATTACGATAAGTACTTGCATTACGTGTTCGACGCGAAATATTAGATCTCCGGGGTCGCGGCATTGTGAATAACACTTAATAACGAATGCCAAAAATACAACAAATGGTTTTAAATATCACAACCTCACTAAATGATGAGCTTTACTTGGAACTTACCGTTTGGAAATAGAATTCTATACCACCACCAGAAAACAAATTGCACAAAAAAGTAAGCGTTTCGATAGAAACAGAAACAGTAATTGTTATAATTTGTATTAAAAAAAATATTTTTAATGATTATTAAGGCAAAGAAATTATGACAAAAAAGAGTTTTTTTTTATCGCGGATTTTTCGCGAATTTTTTTTCGTATTATCCTTTTCTGGCCGGTGACCGGTCCGAATTGGTGAGAATCATCAAAATCGGTCTAGTCGTTCTTGAGTTATAACAATAGTAACTAACATCACTTTCTTTTATATATATATAGATAGATATCGATTTTTTTTTGTAAATTAATAAAAAAAATTCTTAAATACATGATTCTGTAAAAAAAAAATAGAAACAGCAAATAAGAAATGTTCTTCTTTGTTGAAGTGCTAAAATTGTAGCCTTTTTAAGGCAATTTGAAGAATCAAAAAAATGCTGGAAAAAAAGCTAGAAGCTAAAATCGAAATTTTGAGGATAAAAGCAAAATAAAAAGGTAAGATTTAACCTTAAAAAGGCTGAACTGGCTACTCAGAGTACAATATTATATTGCTATAATTCAATAAAATATTTTTGACCTATTTTTTATGAGCTATATATCTGCGCTACCATATGGGTGCATCAGGCACAAGATATATTTTTTATTTTTGGTAGAATATTCTTTGAAAATTTTGTCAAGAAATGTATTTGTTTTTAGTATGAAACGTATTTTCCAGGAAAAATAACCTTCAATGAAGCTTTGAAGAACTTAGGGATTACAATGATGAATGTGTCTGAAGGATTTTACCGAATATAGAAGAAAAATTTGGTAGACTATTCATTGAAAATTTTGTCATGAAATGCATTTGTTTTTAGTATGAAACGTATTTTCCAGGAAAAATTTAAGGATTACAATGATGAATGTGTCTGAATGATTTTATCGAATATAGAAGAAAAAATATCCAAATGGTATTTGTGTTGAAATTTCTAGCCAGTGTAAGTTCATAAATTTCTGAAACAAAAAACATTCCCGGTCTATTTGGGTTAATCAGCGTTAGAAGAAGCTAGATTTAGCATCTTTTTTCTACGGTTCTAAGCATCACTGCTCTTACCTGTCAAATTAGTTTCTTAACAGTGACAATCGAATTATTTACATCTCGTGAACCGACAGAAATTGTATAGATTTTTAGTTTTTTATTTTTAAAAAATTTTACTGCCATTGCTTTTTTATTCTTAATTATAATCGTTAACATTAAATGTATTATTATTAACATCACATTGTATGTCGCTACTAAATACATCTTTGATAATGTTAAATTTCTTTGTATGTGTTTTTAGCGATTTTATATTCCATATGTTTTTTTATTGTAAACTTCGTTAAATTCCGGTTTTCTGCCAAAGTCTGGCAAAATAATATAAATTAAGAAGTAGCCATCTTGATGTTGGTATGATCATAACCTTGCAGGACCCAAAAACTGCTCTTGGCGGTCACACTTAAAAATAAAATCAACACTAGAGTTTTTAATGTTAAAATTGTTAAAGTAAATAAATACACTCTTTTTTAACGTATAAATTATCTGTGTTTATAATCTATACTGGATGCCAAAATCCAGGGGCAGATTCCCCGCCAGCACAAACAAATATCCTATATTGATGAAGTGGTTTTGACATTTAGGATTTTTAATTCGCTTTACCAAAACTATGAGATAATATTCCCTTTCTAAGATTTGAGAGTATTAGCTTGTTAATTCCATTATAAAAAAAACAACCAGAAAAAAGATATGGTCGGTCAAGACCAATTTTATGATACCCTACACCATTGTGTACGAGCATAGAAATTCGGGAAGTGGACTTATATTTAATTCTAATTTTATATTTAATTTTATTAAACGTAAAATAAAATATGCAAATAGAGATTACTGCGTTGATACTAACATCTAGATGATTCTATGCGCTTTAGGACTATTTCTGGAGGTGATTTTATATGAGAGCTATGGTAAATTATAAAATTTGTCACTGTGATTTCTATTAACATAAAACTTATTTGTGTCGAATATTAACTTGATACTAAGATTCGAATGGGATTTATGTACGTTAAAGTAATTTTCGGAAGAGGGTTGATACTTGTACAGAACTTCTTTGCACCAAATTTCATTAAGATATTCTTATTTTTAATTTTTGAGTGTTTAAGCCCTGTTCCGAGGGGACATTTGTGCTAGGTGAAGTAACGAAATAAAGTAGAGCATCATGCAACGACTTTTGATATACCAGCTTAAAATCGCTAGTCTACACTTTGTCAGGAACATAATAATTAAGTGCTTAGAGCGTAGCCCATTTGATGGCTCTTACAGAAAAATTCAGCAACTGATGCGACGCATAATGATTTCAATGGCAAGAAAAGTTACGCTTAATTTAGGAAATTTTAAAAATAACTTACTTTATATTTTGTTTTATTAACTTGGGCATAAAGAAGTAAATCAACATTAATGTTGGTTTAGTCATTTATTGCCTTGAGTTTGATTCAAATCTGTTCATATTTTTGTATAAAAATCCACATAAAAATGCTCCCGAAATATGGCCTTAAGCTTTTCCACATGCATAAATAAATGTGAATATTGACAAAAAATAAATTTTTAAAAAAGGATTGGTCAATTATTGGCTCTATCAAGTAAATAAGACATACACCTAAGGATCATTTTTAGCTTATACATTTTTTAAATATGTGAATGTAAATTAAAAGATAAAATTTTTCAAATAAAAATGTTTATTTGAATAACTTTAAATAAAATATAAATAAAAATATTGTTTTATTTAAATATTTCAAAAGATTTTTTTTTTTTACATTTCCCACATTTACATGAGATATATTAATGGTCGGGGGAATTTCTAATAACTTACCATTTTTAACCAATTTTTATATTTTTTAAATATAATAATAGATAAGTATGTGTTGATTACGATTTTGCTATAATAAAACTCAAAAATTAGTATTTAATAAATAAATTTTTGAAGAAAATGCAAAAAATCAAAATTTACCCATATAAATGCATGTCCTAATTTCAGTTTTTCATTTTACGTTTCACTCTGGTAGTTTGCAAAATATAATGTTTAAAAACCAAGAAAAATTCTGTAGGGAACTAAAACTCAAAACTCATATTTTATTGCGCTTAAAAGAGCCAGTTATATAATGTTTTTGCTATGTAATTGTCTCCTGAAATCATGAATTTTTACAAATAAGGTGAAATATCTGAAATATATATGCAGCATTTTATTTGTTATGTCCAAGCCCAATATAAATCAGATATAAAAAAGATCCCAAATTTTGACCTTAAAAAAATTAGAAATATCCAATAACAATATTCAGATACAGTAACATACTTTTTGGATAATAAAATATCTAAGTTTGATATTTCTATCATAAAAATTTAATTTTTAGAAGGCTTAAATGAAAATATAGGCTGTCGATTTCCATTTTTTTTCACTGTACAATAAAGCAGTAATACTTTATCAACTTTGACACCTCTATAAAGATAAACTAAACAACAGATGATTGATTTTAATGACTAGTGATGCAAAATTTTATCTAGTTTCATTAGAGACCAAACACTATTATAAGAATTTAATTTTCACATTTCAATTAATTGCCACTTTTGAGACATTTGAAACCATAGTGTGATATACTTCTTGCAACTTCCAGCACGTGGACTTGCAGAATCTCTTCCGTGAGGAATTGCTTTAATTTCTTCGAAGCGAGCTCATAAATGCATTAGAGTTTGACAAGTGTCATATAAAGGCCGAAAACTTTGTGCAGTAATTACACGAATTATTTCGTAAAAAAATTTATTGTAGACATTTTGCAAATGTTAAACGAAATGTTATTTTTCGCCATTAACAAAAAACAAAAACAGTTTTTAGTGGGAAAAGTCACATCATGGGAAGCGGCAGTATTTTTCTGCTTTCTTTAACTAAGAACAGGATGGACGTTGAAAGTTGGAAGCTCACAAATGCTCCTTTTAGTACGTCAAGACGTTGTATATCTTGAGTATTTTGAGACCTTAACAAACCGTTCTAAGCTTGCTTACCTACAATACTTAATATGGACCATCACCAAATCGGAGGCACTGGATGTATGATAAAAAAGAATTAGTTTTGTTTAAGGCTATTTAAAAATTCCATTTTTTTTTAAATTTTGTTGAAAAAAAGTTAGAATCCAGTTTTAAGGTTTTATTGACAACATTAAAGAAAATAAATTTAACAAAGAATTACGACAATATCTCCCATAATTTAATCGACAGTTTAGTGGTCACTTTTCATGAGTTGGATACTATTTCTCTGTTTGACGCACAATCATAAAATTTTTCAATCAAAAACTTTAGTTTCATAATTCTTAAGGATGATCATTGATTTCTTATCAGAAATTTGACCTATCAAAGATTAAGAGCTTTTTTTTTAAAGTTATTAAAAATTTGTGTTTTTTTTAATTTACCAGTATTTATATAGTTATTTTAAATTTACTTTTCTTAATAAAGATTTAAAATTTTTTTGGTTAGACATAAGAGTGTTCCAAGTAATTGCTTTTTTTTCAATGCAGATGCAGATAGACCACTCAATGGATGCGTATTGATGAGCTGAATACAGAAAATATTACTAAAATACTAAAAAAAGGAAAAGTAAGAAAGATATAGTCAAGCCCGAGCACATGATACCCTATATAGGTCGTGTGGCTAGTATTTCTATAAAAAATATTTATGGACTGTATTATGTTAACACTAAAATTTGTATGGAATGGTCAAAAGTGGGCCTTATATGAGAATTATGGTAAACAATGGGCCGATATTAATAATATTTTTCACTGTAGATTAAACTTCTATAAAACTGATACAAAACTAACATTATAGTGAGATTTTTACACATTAAAATGATTTCGTAAGAGGGATTTATATTATTATGGATATGAAATTTGGCACAAAGATTTATATTAATATAAAAGTGATGAATTTGTGATGCAATTCGTTGAAATAATGTTATATGTTAAGAGATTTGTAACCATAATCCCCTATTCTGTAATATCATTTGTATAGCGGCTATGTTAAATAATGGACAGATCTTAAAAAATTTCAATAAACTTTGCCATTATATCAAAAAAATCATATATTTTAACTTTCATCAAATTATCTTCAAAAACTTTGCGCACAAATTTTACATGGACATCCAGCCAACCAGACAGATATGCTGACAGGCGGACGGGCATACGGACGGTTAACGGCTAATCAACTTAAAGGTGATGCTGAGTTGATTGCTAAGCAGTGCGTTCAAATAAAATATAATACAAAAATATTGTATCCACTTGTGTTTAAAATTTGTCAATGTTTTGGGCGCAGCATTAGTCTTCCTTAATTCCTTTTTGACAAAGGTCAAAAGATTTTTCAATTGGCTGACGTTGTTGGCAGTTTGGAGGTTT
Source organism: Protocalliphora azurea (assembly GCA_932274085.1). Classification (NCBI taxonomy): domain Eukaryota; kingdom Metazoa; phylum Arthropoda; class Insecta; order Diptera; family Calliphoridae; genus Protocalliphora; species Protocalliphora azurea. Next base: position 104,044,812 of record OW026522.1, read on the forward strand.
GGCATTTTTTTTCTACAAAATTAAAATTATATTTACTGTATCATTCTCAAGTACTTTAAGTATAAAATGGCACGATGCCAAATCAGCAGTGTTTCCAGGTTAGCTTTTTTATTTAGCTTTTAGCCTCTTTTTAGCTTTTAGTTTTTTTCTAGCCTTTTTTGATTCTTAAAATTGTTAAATTTTTAGTATTTCAACAACGAAGAAAATAATTTATTATTTGCCATCAGAGTTGCCATTCTTTTAAAACACCAGTCTTTTTAAAACTAAATTTGACCTTTTTATTTTGCTTTTAGCCTCAAAATTTTCGTTTTGCTTCTAATTTTTTTTAGCCTTTTTTAATGCTTTAAAAAGCCCAAATTTTATTAATTCAACAAAGAAGTTATAATAATTTCTTATTTACTTTTACTATTTTATTTCTACAGAATCATTCATTGGGTTATTTTTCATAAGAAATATATATAACAAAAATTTTTATGAAAATTTTGTAAACGTTTTTTTACTGAATAATTTTGCTGCCAGACTATGGTTTTATGTTCTATTTACTATTTTACTATAATATCTTTTATTAATACCAGAAACTTACGAGAGCAAAAAAAAAAAGTTTCTAAATAAAAAAAAAAAAATTATATCCTTATTTTTTGGGTTATGTAACCTTTTCTGACCTTTTTTAAAGTTAAATTTTGACTCTTTTTTCACCTCCTGGCAACACTGTTTGCCATTACTAATATTATTTCTACAGAATCATCCATTTAAGCTTTTTTGTGTACATATTCACATAAAAGATCTAGATTATTTATATTTAATAAAACTTTCGCCTGGGGCGCTTTATTCCGCAAATTAAAAGTGCCATAACTCATTTTGTTGAGTTACAAAGTTGGTTATTATAATTACTTTTTAAAAACTTTATTAACCATATAAAAACAATTAAAAAAAATCTTATTAATGCGAAAATTCATCGAACAATTTTAAAATGCATAATCAAAAAGAAATTATAGATCAAAAATTATGAAAAATCACTTCAAAACATTGGGTAGTTATTTTTCTATGAAATAAGGCCCAAATTTGAATAGGATTTTTTTGTGCGATTTTTTACTAAGGCAATTGTAAATTTATTATTATTACTTTAGATAAATATCAAAAAGCTATATAGAGCCAGCGTTCAGAACATATAGCACGTCTAGCTACTCCCTAAACTTCTTAAGAACTGCACTACCTTTTTTGTTTTGTGTTCGTTTTGTGGTATTTTATTTTTTTGTATTCGAGGCTTCCGATCAATTATAAGGTCATTGAAACTAATTGTTTTCTGACACGTGGCTCTTTTTCAAATTTTTTTGTAAGTTCAATTGGGATGAGTTTTAATAGTTTGATTTGTTACCATTTGACTCTTCATTGTGAAAAAAGCACACAAATTTCGTATCATTATAAATTTGGAATATATTTCAAAGACATATTGATTACTAGAGGAAAAATAATCAGTAAACAAAGTTATAAACAAAAATATTATATACATATTATACCCAGAAAAATGTCACCAATCACCAAATATATTAGTAAACAATTCATTCAATTAAAAACTTTTTTAAATTTGCACTTCTCACCAAAATGATTATATCAATTACTAAATACTGTAAAAAATTAAAAACACAAAATTTTTTTAAATTAAAAAGTTGATCAAATTAATCAAGTAGATGATTAAATGAATTAAAAATTTAAGTGAAAAATAAAATTTTTCTTAAAATTTTATTATTCTTTTATATTTACTTAAATATATTTATCAAATTTAGATGCAAAATGAATCAACTGTGTTAATTGAAAAATATAAGGTAATAATTCTTTCTGTGTACTTTAAGTAGGGTGTTGGATAGTTTATTCCTGTGCATTATAATACCCCAACTATAGTGATGTAGGGTATAGATAGTATTTATCTGTTTGAAATTATGAATTTAGTATATTTTACCGAAAGTAAGTTTCAAAAATTCCAAGAAATTGTTTATTAATTTTATCCACGAATTTTTTTAGCTCACTCTGGTTAAGAAATTTTTTGGAATTAATATCTTTATTTTGCATCACAATGTCTACAAAATAACTTTTCAATATTTTATTTATAAGACGATATATGGAACTATGGACACACATTTTTTATGAAAATTGCAATTTTTTAATTTCCATTTCGATTTAGATTGAAACCTTCTTTTAGATAAAATATACTAATAGTTTTTAATCTCTGGTAGGGAACTAACGATCAATTTTTATTTTCCTTTTTACATTTTTTCTTCTTTTATTCTGCTCATTAATATGCTTCGTTTAAGCGATTTTCGTACAATATTTTTCAACATTACACTCTATTATTTAGACATAATTTGTACTCTATCCAGAAAAAATAAATATAAGTCATTTTTAAGAAAGTACTACTATATTAATTCCAAATTTCTTGTGCTTAAAAGTTATTTAAACATCATCAGAAAATGTTGTTAAAACAAGGTTCAGATAAATTTTTCCGATATAAAACGTTATATATATATTTAATAAAACATATTTGGTTTATATAAAAATTAAAAGTAATTTCCTTGAACTAAAAAAAAAACATTAAATTTCTACCCAGTAAATAGTTATCAAAAAAGAGAGCATCTTCAAATGATAAGCCCATATTAAATTCATTGGAAATAATCCGAATTTGTACTACTTCTGGATCACAAGTTCAGGATTTTATTAACTTTTTTGGATTGTATTTTTTGCTGGGATATGTTACTAATACTGGGTGTTAAAACTAATTATTATTTTATTATTTGTAAATTTCTTATTCAAAATATTTTGTTTGTTTTTGTTTGTTGTTTTGTTCAAATGATAAGCTGCTTCCTCAGCTATTCTAATTAAAAATACTCTCATACCTAAGAATTTCGGAAAAGAAATATATGTTTCTATAGGCAAAAATCAATATACTTAGTAGCCATTTATATTATTATAGCTATTCGCATTCTTATACTAAAAATAATCTTCAGTATTATTTTCAAAGAGTTGACTCTTACAATTTTGTATTTTCATTTAAACTTTTATTTTAAACAACTTAACTCTTTAATTTAAAGAAGCCATAAAAATTAATACTAACATATGCTATTGTTTAAATATATTTATACCATTTCGCTCATCCTAAGCATTCGCCAGCAAACAACACGGTAATACAATCCTTAACAAAAAGTTTAAAAAATTTTCCACACCATACATGGTATTCTACCTCCATAAAAGTTTAAGTACTTTAACAATTAAAACATAACCTTTATTACTGGTGCATCTAGAATATTATCTTCTTTATACCCCTCTCTCTCTATCTGTATATATATATATATATATATATATATATATATATTCGTAAATAGAAACTCTTTTAACTAAGCAAATATGCTTTTTACTCTTCTACGCATATATATTTAATTACTAATCGTATTCTTGATGATTTTCATATATGCATAAGTCTGTTGCAACAAAGTGAGTAACTTTGGTTAAGAGTAAAGAGTAAATATGTATATATTTGTATAACAACAATATTAATTATTCGAGTAGTTAGCGGTAAATGTCTGATAAAGCTATTTCAACTAGTTAATGGTTTCTAATTAAAATCTAATTAATTGGAATGGTTGTTGGATGTTAGTGTAATCATACAAACTAATATTGCAAAAATTTCATTCAAACGTGTAAATGTTTTGGAAATATTTAGAAATTAAAGAAAATTATTTTCAATATTTTCTACTTAAATATACCAGAGTAGCTTAACTGTTGTTTAATTTTAGTTAAAATTGCTACCTTCCTTTTACCATATTAAAAGCTTTAAATTAATCGTTTAATAATTATATTTTACATTTAATCCCTTCATAAATTATAACCGCAAACAAAATTTAAAAATTTAATTACTTACACCTGCTTTTTGTTCATAAATTTTTATTTATTTATCTTAATTATGATTAAGCTGTTGGAGATATTGAATGTAATAATTTGATTAGAGTTTGAGTTGAATGAGCAAAATATACGTACATAAATGATGTAGTTTAATAAAGGTAGAAAATTCGAAACACCAAAGCATTTGCAAAATGTTAACAAATGCCTTACAATTTTTTCTTTTTAATCCTTTTTGGAATAAATTGTAACAAAAAAAAAATAATAAAAATAAAAAATAAATACTATTGGATGTGCAAATTTTAAAAAATGTGAATTTAGTAAATATTTTTTCAATGTTTATTTCGAGTTAATACATTTTAATATTTACTTTTAAATTTCTGCACGCGCCTTACGAAAGGAAACAAAAAAAAAAAATATGCAAAACATAACGAAAACAACAAACTTTCTCAGTAAGCCTAGGAAAAAATAATCCATAAGTACAGGTATTTTTATGTATAAGAGCCTAGAAACTAAGAGAACGAAATAACAAATAGAGGAAAAAGTAAAATAAAATAGCAAGGCAAAAAAAAGTAAAGGTACTTGTGAATTTTTAATTATCCCTAAACCATATATAACAATATGAATAGAGTTGCCAAAGTCTAATTATTGCTGTCATTCTAAATACATTCCTTTTATTTTTTTTTTTTTTTTTAATTCTTCAAAGCCCGATCACGCTCAGTGAAGAGTGAAGAGATTGAATGAAGAGTGGATTGATTCATTGTAGATTTATCACTATTCCATAAATATACAGAGAAAACAGATTTGTTGTGGCAATCGAATTATTTACCATTCGAATTTGTTCGGTTACACCTACTATCCCACAATTTATTCATAGCTACAAGAAAAAATTATGACTAGAATTTTTTTTAATAAATCATTACTTGGTTTTAAATAATATTTTATAAAAAAAAAAAATTATTTGATTTTAGTACTTTGTTTTATTGGTTAAAAATAATTTCTAAACCAATTCAAAAAACAAAAAAAAACTTATATTTTGACAAGAAAACGTAAACAAAATAAAATTAAAAAATGTTGACACAAAAAAATTGTAATCCAACATTTGGAAACTTCCAATAGTAAGTAATCTTCATTTTCGCAGAGATTTTGTAATATAATTATTCATATTTACGTATCTTCTAGGTGATTCAAAAGCATATGAAATATATCGCTTAAAATGTTAATGTTATCCCTACACGGAAATAATCAGACTCCTTAAATAAAAAAATTTTGCGGGAATTATTTTTAGCGCTGTGAAGCTTCAAGATTCTAAAAAAAGTAATATATGGTTGGCAATCGTAATTTGTATTATTGTCTCGGTATCATTGTGTCCTATCCATAAATATTTTAATCCGTTTAAAAATCTTTTAAACTAGAAAATGTTAAGTATAATTTAATTATATTTTTTTATTAATAACGATTAGTTTTCTATTTTAGCTTAATTTGGCCACTAATAAAATTTGGAAGAAGTGTCGAAAAATGTGAATCTCTCGTTTTGTCTTATAAATAATACATACTAAACTAGTATGGATGTGTTATTTTTCACCAACATTATCACACATTACACTACATTTTCACTATTTGTACATATTATCGTTGCTTTATATTTCATCTCAAGAATGTATTTTGATTAGTCCTATTTTAGATAAAAAGATCCTTTCTTTTCATGAACTCAACACCAAATTTACATATAAGTATTTAAATGTTACAATACAACATTAACATTCGTTCTGCATTATTATATTATACAAATAATTATAAAAACCAATATATATATATATATATATATATATAGAATCTTATTAAACATTGTCTTAAATAAAAAAATATTGTTTGAAAATTTACTAAAATTTAAATATAATTTTTATTACTTTATTTAAAAAAAGTGATAGAATCTTTCATAATTTTCAAATATTCAAATTTATAAAAAATAAAAATATTTTAATAAGAAAAAAAAATAAAATTTTTTCAATAAAACTTTTACGAATTTGAATGTTTGATTTTTCTAATTAAATGATAGGTCCCATTATAATAAGAAATATAATTGGTTTTATAAATTTAGCAATGAAATACAAAATTTAATTTTTTCTGTGTACTGATAATTTCGATTCTTAACACCATATATTTGAGGACACTATTTGAATTTTTGTAACCATATAGTTGTGGCAGCCAATAATATTAGTTAGGTATATCGATATTTATAAAAATACTATGCTTGCAGCCAAATATTTTATTCAAACAAATGTAATAAAAAAGGAATCGGTAGTCTGAACTGAAAAAAAATTAATTGGCGGTACTCTCAAAAGTAAAAAAAAAATAAAATAAAATTAATCTTTATTTGTTCAAAATGAATTGTTTTTTTTTTTTTTTTTTTTTATTTAAAAATTTGTATTTGTAGGTAAATAATATATGCATACGCATGTACATAAAAATATGTATTAAATTAAATGTAAAATACTTATCAATATGTACATAAGTGAATGCATTAAAAAGTATGTAAAGTAAAAATTCAAATTATTATATAATTAACAACATATTTATAATATTTTATAATAAAATAAGAACAACACAATACAATTTGTTTAAAAAAAATTACAAGTTGGAACTATTATATTACCGTGGAACTCTTTAGTTGTAATACATAGACAAACCCCATTTACATGTGAAAACAACTTAACACAGTTTCTATAGAATGATCAGAATTGTAATTTTTATCAGAGTGTGATGTACGCCCTCAAATTGGTAAATGACTGCAGTTCAACATAATTTCTTTCTTAAATATTTGCTTTTTCTAACGTCTAAATTTAAAAACAAGTTATTAAATAGTAAATAGTAGGAAAAATTCTAATACATCCTACTTACATCAAAATATGAAATGAATTTTTCTTGAACTTTATTTTTGGTTTGTTTAGTATTGCTGAGTTTAAGTTTTGAGAAACGTTTCTACCGTTTTGGACTCTGCAACTAAACATATCATAGTGTCTCGTTCAAAAAATGAAGTAGAAATAAATCTTCAGTTTCCGAACGGCTGATCCGATTTTAATATAATTTCACTTAGTGATAGTAGAAGTGCAGGCGAGTTTAAATTTTAACCTTGAATCATATAGACATAACAAGGATAGGTCTAAAGGGTAATAAAATTTCACATAAGAAAAATATTTAAAACGATCTTGATGATCAAAGTTTTAGTTAGATACGAATCATTAATCATTAATTTTTCATTAAAGCTAAATGTACTAATGGTCTAAAAAAATATCGATAAAGTAAATTTATTATCAAAGAAATATTTAAATTATGATTAAGAAATTAATAGCTTACCTTCTATTCTTCTCTTTTCGGCAGATTTTATCCAACTTCTTTTACTTCATTTAATTTTGCACAAAATTTTATTTTTATTTATTTTTGTTTTTTAAACCAATGTTCCTTTATTTAATTTTCGTTTAAGAAATATTTTTTAAATTCTTAATTATGATAAAATATTACTACGATTAAATATATTTTCTATTGTGAAATTCAATTGGGTGTTTAGATTAAAATTTCGCTTGTTACAATCGAATTATTATTGTACGTTTAAGTAGTAATTAACAACCATAACCATCAATTTTTTAATCAACTTACAAAATATGGGACTAAAAAATTAAGGTGCTACAAATAAATTTTTTAAATTATTTATTGACTTCATTTAAGAAATTAATAACACTAAATTTTCTACATTGTAATTTTAATAGTTTAATGCCACTTTTTCCCATATACGCACTTAAACTAATGTACCAATTTAACATTATTAATAATGTCTTGATGAACCTTTGTTTTGGATAACTTCAAAAATTTATTCTGGAATGGATTCGACTAATTTTTGAAAAAAAATTACTGTCAATTTCTTTCTAGGCTTATTTCATTTTTAGTTTTAACTCTGTTATTGTTATTATGGCTTCATTCTGTGCATTGCTTGCATAAACTTTACGGTTCATGTACCTCCACAGATTCTCCATTGGATTTAAATCCGGACTGCAAGCCGGTCAGTCCAATAGCGTTATCCTGCTGGAATATGTAATATTTATCCATTTTTTCATCCATAAATGACAAAATAGAATCTTCAAATAGTTCATCATATTTTACGTTGTTTATTTTAGTAGGAACGGAACATATTTTTGATTTTCTTGCAGCAGAGAAGGCTGCTCAAATCATAACACTGCCTTACCGCAATTGTGTTTCGATATACGAATTTCGTTGGATCTCAAATCATGACAGAGTATGAATTGGGACCGTCCAAATTGAATTTCTTTTCATCAGAAAAGTTTACTTTATTCCACTCATCTATCCATTTGAAGTATTTGCGCGATAATTTTAAACGATTTTCTTTATGATGCTGTTTTAATATTAGCTTACATTTTGGTTTCTTCCATTTTATGTTACCATCTGTTCGCAAAATGCGAGCAACATGTTTAGAAGTCACAGGAAGTTCAAATTTATTATTTATTTATGTAGCATTTAGTTTATTGCAGGTGCCTTCTTATTTTATTTTATTGATATGCCTTTTTTAATTTTTAATTACCTTTTGTTGGTTCCCCATTCCGTTTTTCTGCCCTTTCTTAAGAAAGCCTCGAATAACTCCTTCAGAATTGTTAATTTTTCGTCCAATTTCTCTGTTACAATAGCCTTGATCACGAAAAAATTAAATTTTAATTTTTTTTCTTTTGGGCATCCTTTAAGCTGAAGAAATTACTCAATTAAAAAAAAAAAATAGTTCCAGTAAACAGAGATTTTGTTATCAGAAACTTACCTTAAGTAAAACAATCAACTGAAACTGTTAAAATTGTTTAATATTTTCTTTTTCTTTTTTTGCAATAACTTTTGGACAAATTTTTCTCGACTGCGTTTATAGGAATATTGCACTGAAATGATCACCAACATGTTCGCATTGCTAAATAAAAGAAGACAACAAAAACAAGAAAAAAATATTTCTTACATGAAAAAGTAACATTATATTATAATTTAATGGAATAACATAACATTGCTTTTGGTTAAGAGAACCGAATATACCTCAAAGAAAAACAAAAATTTTAAATGCGTTTATAGGAATATGCACCAGTGTATATTGTTTGAAATAAAATGTATATATCTTACTCACCATATGAAGAAGGGATAATAAGCGTTCGCTGATATGTGTAGCTCATAAATAAATTAGTGCAACGCTCACCACAAAGTATAACGCTCAGCTTAAAATCACTTCCGTCTGGCTGGTTGTCTATCCATGTAAACCTTGTACAGGTCCGTATTTTTAAGATATCGTAATAAAACTTGGCACGTGCATTTACTTTACAATATTGAAATGTGGTTTTAAGCAATTATATGCCTTAAATGGATAAAAATTTATGTAAAATTTTGCAAAAATAAGTTTTTTATAAGCGTGAATAAGTGTGCGTAATTTTACGACGATCGACATAAATTATCCATACTAGCTCATTTCTGAAAATTACTTTAATTTTAACGACATTCGGAAGTATATGTTCGATAAGAGGACAATACACATTGGTCAAAAATCAAAGTTTTTGGCAGAAATTCCAAAATAATAATTTAAGAAATTGTAAAAAGTGAATGGATGTTATAATTGATAACAGATCAAGTAATAAAGAACATTACTAAAAAATATAATATGGCAACCTTGACAATTTGAGAAGGCATTTATGTTGGTAGTTTGGTACTATGTTCAATATTTTTATTAAAATGGGTCCGAAATGTGTGTCAGAAACTCGCAATTTTAAGCACATTCTGGGTAAAAATTGTTATATTATTTTTTTTTTTTCAAAAATATTTAACCAAAAATCTCGATCATTTTATTAAAAAACTAGACATTTTTCTGCAAACTATAAGAAAATTTCATACTTTTGTTCCTTTTGTGAGTAAATATATAATAACAGTCTTAAAAAAATTCTTCACAAAAACTTCCCTACAAAATCATTGAGAATTCCAAAATCTCATGGAAAAAATTTTGAAAATAATTTTTCCATAAGAGCTAAGATTTTTTTGAGAACTATTTCGAGGAAAAAATAAAACTTTTTCCTTAATATAGGGGACTAATGATTTTTCAATCGCTGTTAAGGAATTGAAGAACAATTTTATTTGATTTTTTTATACTTTTTCTGAATTCTTCTTATCAACCCGCATCGTTTGAGTTATCTTCCTAAATTAGAATCTAAAAAACCGGTTTCTCGGAATACTCGAATTAATGTCTAGTAAAATTGCAACATCTTTCGAAATGAGTGCTTCTTTAAAATAATATATATATATATATTTATTTATTTATTTAATTTATTTTTTTTTTTTTTTGGGAAAATAAATTCTAGTCGGCTGGTTGGATTTACATTAAATTTAATAAATGCATAGTAGATGTGTGCCTAATTAGAAGTTTGTAAAGCGTATCCCATTAGCCCTTTATGGACGGAGCTAAGGTGGTTAAAAGTATTTCCGCTTCTTATTCAATTTCAAAGATTTTTATATCTCATTGAAGCCTTTGAAATTTCAACAGTCTCAACTTTGCAAGACCTTTGTGCAGTTTTTTTTTATATATATCACAATATTTCGGAACGGTTTTGTTAAATTTTTATGTAGTTAGTTAAAGAACAAAATTATGTATCGACTAAGGAAATTTGAAGTCGACAACTTCACCGAGTCTAAAACTAAAAAATTTAGAATTTTAAATTTATAAAAATTTGGATTTTTTGTTTTATTGCCGAAAATGTGTTAACACTCTTTCCCCCTAAAATAGAATTTTCTTTAAAAACATTAAACGGTTTTATATTTTTCTGAAAGGTATCTTTACCATAATAATTTTAAAATTAAAAATGAAACTATATATACGCCATTTCAACCAACAAAGGCACGGACCTCGTTCTATCGACATCATCCAGAAAATATTAAGTTTTTGCTCTCCAATGAGAATTGTGGAAATTACAAATACAATGGAAACTTTACACCTGTGGTGAAGGGTATAAAAATTTAAAAATTTTAAAATCGTTAAATTGTAGAGAACGATGCCAAAAAAGGTTTTCTCGAATAGTCCGGAAACTGCTTTTCAGAACTTTAGTAAAAGTATACGTATTATAATATTACTCATACGCCCACATAAAATAAAAAATAAATGAATAAACAAACAAATAAATAAGTAAATAGAAAAGGAGTAACCATTGTAATTAGCGAAATAAAGCCGCCAAAAAGGGTTTTTTTGAGAAAATGGGGCAACTGCTTCAATATCTTAAAAACTCCTTAAAATTAATTTGTTTCATAAAAACAAAAAAAGGAATATAATATTTTAAGAAAAATTATTAAATCCAATTTTATTAATTACAAAATAATTTATTTATAATAATTTTTATTATAAAGATTTAGTCATAAAAATAATCAACATGAAATTATCTTTTCATTAGTTAAACTATTTTACTTTTCTACTAGGTCTTCACTCGGACTCCAGTCTTACAAATCACTGTCGAACTAATTTAAGTCTAAAAGCATGGATTCAGAAATGCTCACCTAAAGTCTGTCGGAGAATTTATTTTTCATTAGTGATAATATAGAAAAAAGATGTTTCGCTGAGACGATGCTGTGAACCAAAGTAAAAATATAAATTAGGATATAAGTATTCATCAAATCAATTTTTTTTATATATTCCCAATTCGGACCAAAAAGTTTCAGCATTCGATGTTTTAAATAGTTGTTTAAAAACTTTATCATTAGGTTTAGTTTTTAGCAGTTTCAGCTAATTTATAAATTCTTCGGAGTCTTTGTTTACATCACTATATTGTGAAATAATCTGAAAATAAATAACTTCTTCGTTGGGATTGATATGCAATGGCTCGAAATATTTCAAAAACAACTTAGTCTCTCCTCATTTAGCATAGTCCTAAAAAGTTGCCATTTAGTTCCTTTTAAATATTTTAATAAAAAAATCTCACGTGTTGATTCAGTTTGGTGCAAAATATGAAAGGAATCATAATTTGTTAAGAAAATCATTCATATGTCCTTGTTTCAGATTTCTCTAACTATAAGATCGTATTCAGAGTTAATTGCATAGAGTGTTATTATGAACTCTCATTTATATAAAGTTATACAATTTTCAATCTATGTTAGTACATAATAGAACAACCTTAAACCTGGCAACTCTATTTTAATGTACACACAGACATACCAACTAGGAATAAAGTATACTAAATAAAAAAATAATACTGTTGCTTTAACGTTACGTTTTAATTAAAATTATATGCTGCTGTTGATGTTGAAGTTGTGGGCCTCTGTAAATATTGGAGCTTTTTTTTGTTTTCTCTTCTGTCATATTTTATTCCTTTTTTAAATACAGTAGCTTAAAGCAATTAATTTTTTTTTCATTTTAATGTATATTGAAATTAAGTTCTTAGAGCGGCTCATGCTTTGAGAAATAGATTAAAATTATTTTTTTTTAAGAAGGTCTGAGGGGAATTGCATTTCTTGTGAATAAAAATCGCTATAGAAAAAATAATATTATCTGTAACGAGATTAAATTGTTTGAAACACAAGGTAGTCAATAAATTGTAAAACTCGAATGTTATTTTTGAAATCTATATATCAGCCATCTAGTTCTGCGGTTGCTATGGATGCAACTATACTTTGTGGCGCTATCTTTCTCGGATAAAGGAGTAAGCATGTCTAAACAACAATAACAATAAATAAAAGTAAATTTAAAATACTTTTCTACTAAATTACTTTTATATTACAAAAATATACTTATGTATTTCCTGAAAATTATTTAAGGTAATAGGGTGATTTCATATCAACGCGTAGAGAAAACATCCATTTTCAGATTTGAAATCTCTGATTTCAACGAAATTCAGTAAAGACGTTTATTATCGGAATTGTTTCACAAAACATAAGCTTTTAGCTTTTTAGGACTTTTGACTTTTGAAGAACCAAAAAAGAAAAAAAAAAACTGAAAACTTCTCAAAGGTGTACTTGTTTAATTACAAATAACTTTTGAAATATAAATTGTAGATGGCTGCTTTTAATTTCATATCAAAGATATTATCTTTATAACGATATGTATAAAGTTCATCTATATCAAAACTTTAAAGGCCAAATTTGGAAAAATAAAAATTAACTCACTTTAACTCAAAAAAAGATATTTTTAAGAAATATAAAATTTTAACGCAACTCTCCTCAGTACACGTGTAAAATTTCAAGGTGGACACTTATTATGTTTAGAAGTTATGCAGCAAAACGTGGTAAAATGTAAGTTATTTTAAATGTAAAATTTGAAATACCAGTGGTAATATTTATGTCTTGACAAACGGTAATGCTACACAACTTACACTAAATCTGATACAAGAGTCAAGAAATATAATGCTTTTTAAGTCTTACATTCTGTTTCCGAAAGTTATATAAAAAATCGCCTTTACTCAAAAATTTAACTTTGCATCAAAAATATTTTTCATGCAATGATTTTCTACGACTTTCGATATGGATTAATTGAAAAACATTATACTTTTTAATTCTAATCAAATTTTAGAAACGAAGCTCTTTAGAGGGACATCTTAAAATGCTGGTATTCGGGATCCAATCATTTAAACTGTTGGCTCCAGGATGAATTTTGTGAAGACCGTCTAAAAACTATTGTTTTGCAAAAAAAAAAGTGCAACATCGAAATTGAGCGTCCGGAAGAGTATAAGTTAACAATCGTTCAAAATAGATGTGCGTTGATTTTTGCAAGAAATCGAAGAAAAAATTCGTGTTTATGAGATTGTAACAGATGACGAGATCCGAATCTATCAGTATTACTACTCCAAAGTTTGCCCGATCTTATAAAAGTTGCATTTGTTCGTTTGATTTTAATTTTGGTAGTACGCGTTGGGAGTATGAAAGTACTCTTAGTTGTGAATGGTCATATGTTTACCAAAAATCTTCCAAGAACTAAGGAAGATTTACTACCAAACCGGATCATTGTTTGAAAAAACCATCAATACTATTAATGCTAACATATAATAGTAGAGCTTTCCGCCGTACAACCCTAATTTATTAACCACTAACTTCATTGCATTACTATATATCAAAATAAATTTCGCGGCCAACTTATTTCGAACCTTGAAATATCAGAACAAAAATACATGCTTTTGAGGTGTTTTAAACAAAGTGGAAAAACTTGGTTCAAAAGTATTAGAAAAGGTTCTAAACTTCATGCTTTAGGAAACAATAGTGTCATTTAAAAAAAAAAAAAAAAAAAAATATTATATATTTCTATAAGTTTTTTGCAAAGTGTAAAAGGCACCCCTCGTATTTACAAAAAGTTATTTCAAAGTGTGTTTTTCTATGAACTCATATTAAAAAAATGGAAAAAAACGAAATTTTATATAAAAAATTTTATTTTACATTTATGTTATATTGAGGTTATACTTTAAACTAAAAGAATTGTCCAGTTGATGGACTAAATTGGACTTTAAAAAAGATCAGAAAAGGCTAAATGCCCCAAAAGATAATGCTGATATATTTTTTTTATTTAAAAACTTATTTTATTTTTTTGTTCTCATTAGTTTCAAAAATTTGCTTAGATATTGTAATAAGTTTTAAATAAAATATAGAACAGTTGTCAATAAAATCATCCAATGAGAAATCGCCCACAAAATTCTTATAAAAAATTTGAATATATTTCATATAAAAAATTACCAAATGTTTTGAAGTGATTTTTCGTCATTTTCGAATTATAATTCCCTTTCCGCTTTTATAATTTAAGTTATAAATTTAAATTATATTCATAAATAATTTCTATGTTTAATGAAGTTTAATAAAAAATAATTATAATAATTGATTAAGTAAGCCAATAGAATAAATTAAGTTATGCTTGCTTTGTAGAATGAAGTTTCGCAGGCGAATATTTTTGTTCAATATAAGTAATATTGATTTTTGTGGGAATTAATACACAAAAATAATTAAATAGATGATTTTATAAAATTTTTATAAAAATAAAATTAGTAAAAGCAAATAAGAAATTAATTTCTTCTTTATTTAAATACTAAAATTTTAGCTTTTTTAAGGCAATTTTAAAGATCAAAAAAGGCTAGAAAATGAAAAAAATGGAAAAGCTAAAACAAAAAGTTTGAGGATAAAAGCAAAATAAAAAGGCTTGATTTAGCCTTAAAAAGGATAAACTGGCAACGCCGTTGACAACAGCAGAATTATAATGGCTCTTAATGTTGTTGTTGTTTTTTGTATAAGTAAGCAGCTTAGTTCACAACAGCAGTATTATAATGATTATTGATGTATATAAATATATGTATGCTAATAAGTGTTGTCTGTGTTACCGTTCAGGATTTTTAAAAAGTATCTAGAAAAGAGGATTTTTTATAAAAAATGGGACTAACTGCTTTAATATCTAAAAACTTCTCAAAATTTATTTATTTGATAAAATCAAAAACATTGTGTCTTAAGAAAAAAAAAAAAAATAAATAAATAAAATAAAAACACAATACTAAATTAAATTTTATTTGTAACAAAATAATATATTTTTAATAATTTTATTATTGCAAAAAAATACAAAAATTTAAAAAAAGATTTATTCATGAAAATAGTTAACCTAATTTTTTTTTTTTTTTTTTAATTAAACTTCTGTGCTTTTGTACGAGGTCTTCACTCCGGCCTTAAGTCTGTTGGACAATTTATTTTTCATTAGCAATAATTTAGCAAAAAGACAAGCCAAGGCACTGCTATGAAGTAAAAGTATAAGTTAGGATATAAGCACTTATCAAATCTAGTTTTTAATTTTCACACTATGGTCAAAAAGATTCGGCATTTGATATTTTAAATAGTTTTTCATAAACTTTATCATTAGCTTTATTCTTTAACAGTTTCACTTCATTTATAAATCCTTTGGGATACTTTTTACATCACAATATTTTAAAACAATCTTAAAATAATTAAGTCCTTAGTTGGAATTAACGTATAATTGTTTGAGATATTTCCAACAACTTAGATTCTCGTCATTTAACATATAGTCTTAAAAAGTCGTCATTTAGTACCATTTTAAAGAAGGGACCAAAAAATTAGCCCTGAGCAGTTTGCACATCCTACCACTTCAACCAGATTGTAAATCCTTCTGAAGTTTTAAGCTTACTGATTTAATACGTTGCATTAATGTAATCAATTCAACCAACTTATTTTTCCTCTAGCACTGCTCAAAAAAGAGATCAATTGTAGGTTTATATTGGCCTATATACATTTCTTAAAATTAATATTATTTTAGTAGTCCTGCAGTTGGTTCGAACCTGTAGCTGTTGTTGCATCGAAACTTCTTTTTCTGTTGTCTCCTTACTACGTATTTTTCACTGCTGAAACTGTTTTGTTGATCTATTTGCGAGTGTCTGTATGTGGCTTCGATCTGTTTACCTTGTCTTCTTCTTGCTGGCTGTGATTTAATCTTTTCTATGCTTCTCTGTTCGCTACTATTCTTCTTACACTCCTGTATTTCTCCCTGCTACTTCTTCTCTCTACACCTGCACATCTCGATGCTACCTTTATTCATCAGTTCTGCTACTCGCCTGCTCAGTTGTGATGGCTTTTTACTGTGCTGCTTTCTACTTCTAAATTCGGCCTATTATTTTTCTCGTTATCCCTTAAATGACTAGCATGACCATTTAAGATCAAACCCACCACCAGCTCCTAACCATAATGCTTTTCCTCCTGTGTACCCCATCGACCTCCGGAACACTTCGTTCCATCCTTTACCCCATCGACCGCCGGATCACCTGAAAAGAAAAGAGGTACATAGGCGCATGTAATTCGCCCTCAATATGGATGAATCTGATCCATCTCCTACCAATAAAATGAAATTCTACTTTATCTAGGCTTAATAACTCACAAATCTATTTAATAAGTATATGAGAAAAAATTCCAGGAATATTAGTTCTCACACATTAAATCACTCGATAGGAATTTCCCAAAATTTTTAATAAATAAAAATTGTTTATACTTTGACAACTGTAAGAAATATGCTCTTAGGAAAAAAAAAAATACTCCCACAGATCAACTAAAATGAACTCTTAAAAACAACATTTACAAAATACTTAATGCTAATCGCATTCATGGAATTTTTTATTTATTTCTATTTGTTTCTATTAAAAGTATTTGTGTTTTCGGAATCGCAAAATACTTTTTGCTATCTTTATTTGCTGAATTAAAGTCATGTATATAAAAAACCTTGTTTACATGAAATTTGTATACCCTACACCATTATAGGTGGTTGGGATATAATGTGTTTGTTCTGATGTATATAACGCACAGAAAAAAATTATCCAACACCCACCTTAAAATATACCAATAGACTTAGAGTTACCTCTCTAAATCGATCTAACCATACTGTCCGTCCGTCTGGCTGGCTGTCCATGTAAACCTTGTGCAAAAAGTACGGGTTGCATTCTATATGATAGTTCAATGAAATTCGATACGTGGGGCTTTTATGATACAAAGACAAAGTCTATTGAAATTGGTGAGCAGTCCATTATTTCACCTGGACTCCATACAAATGTTTCCCGGAATAGAGTTTAAATTTAAAATGCTTTAAAAATAAGCATATTTTAATGAAATTCGGTGCAAAAAAGTTTTGTTCAAGTATCAATCTCTGTACCAAAATTTTATGAAGATTGGTCCACAACCAATCTTCATAAAATCCCATATAAACTCCTCTTCCGAAAATCATTTTAACGTGTATAAATACTATACTAATGTTAGTATCAAGTTAATATTCGACATAATTAAGTTTTGTGTAAATAGAAACAGCATTGTGAAATTTTATGATAATCGGTCCGTAGTTTACCATAACTCCCATATAAACCGACTTCCAGGAATCACCCTAAAGTACATAAAATCATTTAAATGTTAGTATCAACGCATTATTCTGTATTTGTATATTTTATTTTACATTTAATAAGATTGGCCACAGCCGTAATATAAGTCTCACGAATTTTTACGCTCATACACAATAATGTAGGGTATCATATAGTCGGTCTTTACCGACTATATCTTTCTTTCTCATTTTTTTTTCTTTCGTCTTAAAAAGGTCGACTGAAAGAAATTATTTTCTTAAATAGACATCTGCAAAAAAAAGCAAGAGAATACTTATAAAAATTACTTGAAAAGATTTTTGTGGGAACATTTTCATATGTTTTTATTGGAATAATGAATTATTAAATAACAGTTTAAATCTAATTATTTTTATACGTTTTTGTTTGTAATTAAATTTGAAAATTTTGGAACAATTTGTAAAGTTTCTATTGAATATTTCTATTATAAAAACGAAAAAAAAAAAAAATATGTATTGCTGCTCACTTGTGATAAGGGGAACATAATTCCGAATAAAATTACTTTGTTATTATTTATTATTTTTTAAAATTTACTTCACTCATAAACCTATTAAGTGTAAAAAAAAAAGATAAAGAACAATATATAAATTTTAGCATTGCATTCATTCGCTACCGCATAACAGTTTCTCGAGTTTCAAATCTATATAGAAGAATAAACAGTCAGATTGTTTAAATAAGTATAATATAACTGTAAAATAATAAATATAAAGCAAAATAAAATTTGAATTAAAAAAATAGTTATGATATGTTTATTATCAAAATAGGTATACTTTTCGTTAGTAGATCTAAGAATTGCAACTTTATTTTGGAATATTATAGATTTAAACAACATAGACTTTCATTATAAATCTCATACATACATTACATCCTATTAAACATTTGAGCTTACGAAATAAAAAAAAAAAAACAAATTAATTTTCAAAATTTGAACTTTGGATACAGTGTTGTAAGATTAGGGGATTTATCCCCCAATTGGGGATTTCTTTTGGGAAATGGGAATGAATTTCAGATTTAAGGATTTTTAGAAATTTTTGGGGAACTTTTATTTTATTTTTATAATTTTTCTTTTTTACTTAGGAAAATTAAAAAAAAAAAAAAAATACAATATTCCGTCGAATATAAATTTTAGTAAGATAAACCTATTTATTTATTCAACAAGAAAACAATACGGTTTCGCTGCAACTTTTCTTGATCAAAATACAATTTTTGTCATATTTTCCTTTTGTGTTTTTGCTATAGTAATTTAATACTAAAAACTTTAAAACTCTAAAAACTCAATTTTTATTTTATTACTACTCATTTTCCATCATAATGCAACAGATCAAAATTGAGTTTGTTAAGTGAATTTAAAATAAGCAAAAAAATACGTTTAATTTAGAATTAATTTATATATTTTTTTCCTGTAACAATTTTTTAAAAAATCCTATTATGGCAAATAGATTTTATGATAAGTACTTTTTTAATTTAATATGAAAATAGCAAGAACGAGTCAGAATCATGTGGAAAAAATACTTGTTTTATGCAACCCAGAAAAAATTGGGTTCGTAAGAAATTAAAATTTTTCATAAGCCTGCGAACTTTTAGTGAGTTGAAAATAAAAAAAAAATCAACTGAAACAAATAGATTGATATCTGGGCCAATTTTCCATTGTTCTGCGATTTTTTTTTCATGTTTTGAGAAAATCAATTTTTTTCAAAAATAAATTAGCGGTGGCAATTCTTATCTTTTGCAAATGTCAAACCAAACGATAAATATATAAATATGGAAATTAAACTAAAAAATTCTTATACATTTCATTTTTGTATTAAAATAATTGCTGCCAAAGGTAAATTTCGTTCTTTGGGTTTAGTTATAAGTAAAATATAACAAAATTCCTTTGAAATTACTTTTAACCAAAATACCAAAATTTTGCTTATGACGTATGAAAAGTGTAAAAATGAATTAATTAATGGTTTGTGAAACAAATTGCTTTGATTTTCATCTAAAACATATTTTAAACGAGAAAGAAAGATACAGTCGGTTAAGACCGACTATATTATACTCTACACCGTTGTGCACGTGCATAAAAATTCGGGAAGGGGACTTATATTACACTTGTGGCCAATTTTCCTAATTGTGAAATAAAATATACAAGTACAGAATAACGTACTGATACTAACTTCTAGATAATTTTATGCATTTTAGGGTGATACCTAGAAGAGGGTTAACATAGAAGCTATGGTCAATTTTGGACCAATTCTCATAAAATTTGGCATTGTTGTTTATACTTAAAGCTTATTTGTATCGAACATTAACTTGCTGCTAGCATTCGTATTGGATTTATGCACGCTAAAGTGATTTTTGGAAGAGGAGTTTATATAAGAGCATTTTTGAGTGTTTAAATTCTATTACGGGGGGACATTTAAATAGTGGACCAATCACAACCAATTTTAATAGGATTCATCCTTGTATCATAAAAGTCCCACGTGCCAAATTTTATTACTTTATCTTTAAAATTGCGACCCGTACTTTTTTGGTTTACATGAACAATCAGCCAGGCGGATGGATGAACGGATATCATTAGATCGATTTAAAAAGTGATTCTGAGTCTATTGGTATACTTTAAGATGGGTGTTGGATAACTTTTTCTATGCGTTACAAACATTAGCGCAAACGCATAATACCCCAACCACCTATGGTGGTGTAGGGTATAAGAAGAAAAGAAAAAAAATCACTTTGATAATATTGGTCAAGAAAAGTGGTCAACGAAGTCATAGTGCGGTATAATAAAGACAATAAAAAATAATTTGTTAAACTGAACATGATACTATAAAGATAAAAGTACAGTTTGGCTGAGAGTGTAATATTTGAGCAATTGATACTCTATTATTGTTACTGTAATTATGGCTAAGAATTTAGAATCTTTTACACTTATATTATAATTGGTTGTTTAAATAATTTAATAAACTGTATCAAAAGTAATTTTGTTTTATCATACTTTCATAAAAACTTAATTTCAAGAAACTAGAAGTTCGATTTTGCACATATTTACACAATATTTTTACAAAACATGTGTTCATCAAAAATTTATGAAAAAAGGCATTTATCGCAAGTACGTACATTGTTTATATTTATAATGATATAATATATTTCTCCAAAAAATTAAACCTATGTCATTGTTCGTATATATAAAAAAATGTTTTTAATAAAAATCTGGTATTTAATACATTTTCATTTAATTTATTAATTTCCCTTCTGCATACATTTAAATTATTAAATTCACTTTTCTCTATATTTCTTTTTTGTATTTATTACAGATTTATGATGGGCCAATATATCACCGTACATGGTGATGTAATCAGTCATGTTAATATCACTCATGTCATGGTAGAGGATGGTGGCGAGTATGCATGTATTGCTGAAAATCGTGCTGGGCGAGTGCAACATGCAGCACGTTTAAATATTTATGGTAAGATTATATACGCTACAGTGCATTGATTTGTATGAAGACAAAAAATGTTGCAAATGTAACCCCCTCACCCCCTCATCCCTTAAAATTAAAGACTGATATGTTTTAAACTAATCCCAAAAATATCTTGGTTTAATTATTTCGTTCGCGTGAGCTGATTTTTAAAATACCTCCAAAATTATAGTTTTCGATCAACAAATGTATATATTATTTAACTTTTTGTCTAAAAAATTACAATATATAATAGACGAATGACGTTTGCTACATAATGAGTAAAAAGATTTTTAAAATTAGTTTCATTCTCGAGAAATTTAAATTTTTAGTAAAATATTCTATGATTTTATTTTAAATGCTATTTTATTAATTTTTGAATATTTTTGACATTTCCCATCGTAAGATCTCATTCAATACTACTTAAATATATGTATTCATTTAACCCTTTAGTTGCAGTAGTAATATTTAGGAATTTAAAGTCCATAATAGGTTAAGATTATTTTTATGTCAAATAAAATGTTAATTATGAAAATAAATGTAACCAAAAGCATTTATCATAAAACTATAAAGTCGTGTAAAATATTGAATACATTTCAAAAATCTTTTTAATTCAATAATTATCGCGGTTTTAAAGGAACTTATTATATTTTTATAAATTATTCTATCTGAATTATTTGCAAAACAAAATGCATAAAATTGACCCTTTTGGTGTTAAAGGGTTAATTACATGTAATCTTCCATAGTATCCGGATAAACCATTCCAATGGTACATTAAAACCCAATATATGTTGGAAAATTTTCGAAATGTATAAAATTATATATTTTAATAAAGAAAATATAATAAAAAAAGAAAGAGACATAACAATTACTTAAATGAATATTCCATGTCTTAATATGCTCCTTTTCTTTTATCAAAAATTTTTATAATGATATTGAAAGAAATACGTATTTTTAGAGTTGTTTTGAAAATGATCCAGTTCACGTCAATTTAAACATTCAGATATAATATTTTGGGAATCCTATAAGAACAAACCAATCTTTATATCTAGAGGGGTAGATTTGCAACTTTTCTCGTGAGGTTTTTTAATATACATATGTAGGAAGTTTTATTTCTCTTTTATTTTTTGTTGAAATTAGAATTTTTTGAACATTTGTTATAAAAAACAATGCTATAAAAGATATGTATTGTAAAAGCATTTGTTGAAACTTAATATTTATATTCTATAAATATTTTTTTATGCAAAAATAAATGCCAAAATATAGAGTGTAAGAAAAATATGTAGAATATTTTGTGTATATATACATAAAAATACTTTTCCCAAATATAGAAAAGTGAATACGTTATATTTATTCTTCAGGCTTAATTATATTACAATTTTTCTTGGGGCCTAATCTGTCCTAGATTTAAATTAACAAAGATTTTCAAACTCCCTTTAAATAGTTTAAATAACACAAAAACTGTTGCATTCTTGATATACATATGTATGTTGTATATTGGTGTGTTAGTTAAAACCTCTTTTACAATTTATTTCTGTAAATAAAATGGTTTTAAATTTTTTATGTATGAAACTTTTCTGACATTTTTAAATGCCATAAATGGTTGGTTTTACTATTTTTGTTTCAAATGTTCTTCATGTAGGCTTAAACAAAAAAAGTAATAAACACATATGGGTAATTCCAAAATATTTTGACCCAAAAAAAATTTTATATATTGGATTTTTTATATGAGGTGTTCATTGAACTAGTCTAGTGGCATTTCCATATCATCTCTAAAGTATGACACTTCGGCCATTTTTTTTTTAATGAAAGAAGGTTTAAGATTAAATAAATTTTATCTGCATTATCCGATTTTAACAAAATTGGTATAAATGGAACGGACTGATATTCATCGTTGTCATGAAATCATAAAACTTACACGTCGTCCTGGCACTAGGACCTCTAAAAGGAAAAATTATTCTTTATACCAAGATATCCTAGAAAAGAGTACTTTTATTCCTTTTATTTTCTGACATAATATTTACAATCAATTTGCCGTTAAAGGACAAAAATTTAAAAATGGGATCTCAATATGATCAGAAGTAATAACAGTTTGTCTTTAGCAGTTGGTACAATTTCACCAACAAATTAATATCTTTCTAAGTGTTCTGATACTTTTATTTCAACTTTAGAATCAAAACAAATAGGAAAGGATAAAAACAAATAGTGTTGGTCAATATTTACCATGCTTGCGTATAGGCACTAAAATAAATATCGGAAGAGGGCCTTATAAAATTTATTATAATAACTCATGCGTATGAGAAAATTATTTATGTAAAATTTTATTTCGATATTATCATTTATGTGAGATTTATACACATTTAAGTATTTTTCGATAATGTGAATTATATGGAAGCCATGGTCTATAACAAACCGATAATATAAATAAATATAATTGGAAACTAAACTAGTTATTTTTTGCCTAAATAACCAGTTATTTATTATTCCATATTATTTTTATTATTTATTTTTTATTTTATTAGTTATTTTTAGACTCTAGGGTTACTCAAAAATACGTAACAAATATAAAAAAAAAAACGAAAAAATTTTGCCGTCAGTGAAATTTGAACTTCGGCACAAATTAACCATTCTTTTTTAATGACTAACGTCTTACTCAGTACATCAATTCGCACTTAATTTTATAAGTGATAAAATCTTTTTTTAGTATAAGATATCCTTGTAGATATTTTGTTAACAAAAACTAACCGCATCAAAATGAGGTTGAACTAATAACCTTCTGATTGATAATCCAGCGCTCCAGCCAACTGATCCACGTGATTGCAATATTATTGCGCTATTATATTATATTATATTATTTATATAATATAGAGTAGGCAAATAATAATTACCGAGAAACCACCTTAGTAAGTAGTTGCCATTACCGAGAACTAAAGAGTTTTGGCTGGGCTTTCACAAAACTTATGTGTGCTGAAATTGCAGAAATACGACATATATCAGATATTTATATGCTTTAAACCAATCTCCCGACAAAAAAAGTTGAGATATAGGTGAAATAATGTATCAGTCAGTATCAATGTCAGTAGATTTTTCCTTTGTAACCCCATGTTTTAAATTTGAGTTAATAACCTTTAAAATCGTCACAAATAATTCGGCGGATTTTTTAAAGCGGGTTATAGCGGGTTAAAAGTTAATGTGTTCCTGAGACTTCTAAAACAATATCAAATTATATTTTCGGGATATATATGCGACTTATATCAATAAATAGTAATATGTTATATTAAAATTTGAACAAGTATATCAATATGCCTAAAAACTAATACGCCTGGAAGAAAAATGGGCAATATTGCTAGATAATCATCTAGGTGTAAAAAAGAAGATACCGCCGGATAATCTTCGAAAAGGTTTAATTAATAAATAGAAAAATTATTACTAAATAAATCTTGAAATAATATAATAAAGACAAATTTTACATCTTGTAAAGCATGCATGCATATAAATCTTAACATTATAAAGCACGATACCTAAAATGCTCTCATAAAATGTATTTTTTTTACAAAAATATAAACATATTTCTTTAATGTTTTTTTAATTTTTGAAAAATCAATAGGATATCATCACTTATATTGCGGAGGTGATAATAACCTTATTGATAAAAGCGCGATATCTATACGAAAAAAATAATAAGAAATTAAAATTTTATATATTTTTTGTTGTTTATTACCTAATTTTCTTTAAACTGATAAAAATAAAATATTAGAAAAATATAACTTTGATGAATTTCGTCCAAATAATAAAAAGAAGATATTACGTAAATTTCTTCTAGGTAAGACATCTACCAAATGTTTGCAGGGTAATATCTGATAGAAAATGTGTTAGTTAGCAAAGAAAAATTGTTGTAACTCTGGTCCCATTGAGATCCCGTTTTTGAAATTTTTGCAATATAACAACTATAAGGGATTTTTTTTTCATTTTAGAGGTCCTTGTTGCAGGAAGATATTTAGTTGTTATGACTTTGTTGTAAAGAAGAATCTCAGTCCTTTCTAAAAATAGCTAGTTTGTTGAAATCTGATAATGCATAAATTTTGTTAATTTTTGACAAAAAATCTCGATTTGTCCAACTAAAGAAATTCATAAAATATGAGCCTTTAGCGATATGATGCAAATTAATACGTCATATGAAGCCCATAGAGGATTGGCTGAATTTTATTAAAACCGGTGATGGGTCGAAATTTTTTGGAGTTAGTCTTATACAAAGCAGAAAATTTATAAAGAAAATAAATTTCCTGAAAGGCCTTTTTACCTTTTTACGTTGCGAATAAAGTACTTACTATAGAAGCTCTCTAAAAAGGTATTATAAATTAAGTGAATTTAAATTTAGGCAATACAGAATAAAAATGAAGCCCACATCTAGATTTACTTATAACCAGGGTTTGGGATTTCATATTTCCGGGTAATACTGGTATTCTCGTGAACATTTTTAAACATCATTTTTATTATATAGTATCTATATAGATTTGTTATAGTGTTATTTAAAACAAGTAACACAAAACTAATAGAACTGGAAACAAAAATTTAAATTTAGAAGTTTACAGTAATTCGATTAAAACACTTCTGATATGAAAAAAGTAGTATATGTAAACATACATCGTATGGAAAATAAAAAGTGGATTATATAAATGGACGAACCATAAAGTTTTCAGATGGTGTAACAAAACAGTGGAAAATTTCATATATAACTTTTAATGTATAATAATTTTTTGAATGAAAATTAATATGTATTTTGTTGCGTCTATCACATTCAACCCTATCGTTAATAGCAAGTGAAATTTTTGTTCTTATGAAATTTTTATTCCCCTCGAAGGAAAAAATGCTATCGTGAATCTCCCGTGAAAAAGAAATTTTTGTTCAAAAATATACACGTACATATATAATAAAATAAAAGAATTAAAACAAATTAAATTTTACAAAATGTTTTTTATTCAAGTAATAGTTTTATTGCAAGAGAAGGAAAGCAAGCACCAGCGAAATATTCGTCGAGGTTGGCGGGACTCATCTGACCCCTTGGGTTTACCCGTTATATTGTAAGTGACCTAATTCAATAAAACAAAAATAAAAAAAATGTAAACTAATTCTCTGTATTAGATTTATCCACATCTTTCTAAAGCTTCGCAAATCCGTAGAAAATCGACCTTTTGTTTTGCATTTTGTTGTGTAATATATCAGTTTGTGCCTAATTAACGGATCGTGCCGTTAAAATACACATTTTAAACTTTAGTATTCGAACTACAAGAAGAAATACTTATTCTGTTCCCCAGCAAAAATAAAGTGAATAAATTAAAAGGAAAAGTGAAAAAAAATCGCGGGCAAAAAATCATTCACGATAGGGGGAATTTTATTTTATCATGAAATTATTCATGGGGAGTTTTTTCACGATTGCAAATTTAGGAAAAGGGAAAACATTTCGAAGGAAAAAATATTCATGATAGGGGCGATAATTTATCTTCCCAATAAACCATAGAATGATAACATATTAAATGCCGATTATAAAATGATATTGTATTGCAAAAAACGATATTATTATGACGTTGAAATTTCGAAATATTTGTTTCTTATAACATAGAAAAATACAAACATTCATTATAAAAAAAAAAATTCAAAATAAAAAAAATATAAATTAAAAAAATTTCAACAAACAAAAACTAGCTGAGAATCAAACACAAAAAATAATTTGTTAGCAGCTTTTTAATAATAAAACCAAAATTTTTACACACATTCATAGAAAAAATTTAGTTGTAGTGACCATAATCTAAGAGCAACATATTATGATTGGAACATATGATCACAGCGAAAAATAGAAATAGTTATAAGAAATAATTATTATGATTCCATTTTGTCATATTGTGTCCGATTTCATGGTTTGCTTTTTTCATGTTATGATTATAGTTTTACATATAATTGAACAATCTTACTACATTATTCTATCAGATTATGATTTTATGTTATTATATTATTATTCTTATTATTTTATTATTATTATTATTATTATTATTATTATTATTATTATTATTATTATTATTATTATGATTCCATTTTATCATATTATTATCCCATGTTGTCATATATTTATCCAATCTTATAATATTATTATTTTATTTTATCATAGAGAAAAAAGTAAAAAATATTCACTTATTATTCATTTATTATTTGTTCATTTGTACCACCATATTTGGTTCAAATGCAAGATATATATTTTTTTTAAATAAATTCTTTAATGGTAGTTAATCAATATTTTATATTGATTGAATTACACACCGAATATAACCAAACCTTGTCTATTTATATTTATTCATATATAAACTAAATGAGAATTACAATGAAGTTGGAAAACAAACATTAAAAACAAAATATATTTTAAAAAAACCAGTTATGAATTTTTCCACTAAATTTGTGAAAAGGATAAGTATTATATTATATTTATTTGAAATATTTTATTGACATGGGAAAAATAATATTAATATTGTTTAAAAACAGAATATGATTTAAGAACAAGGAAAAAACTGTAAATATTTAATGGTAGCAGAAGTTATGATATTTTTCATATTAACAAAATTTTGTTTCTGGTAAAAATATCTAATACATGTAATTTTTCCAGTCAACCATATATATGAGTACAAACATTAAATGACAATATTTAAGCAAAATAATTGCTATCACGAATAAGAGTTATTAGAATTCAAGGAAATTAACAACGAGAATATAATATTGTTGTTGTACTAATGCTGTAACCATGTTTTTTTTCTGAGTGTACGTAATTGCAAAAACATATCCGTAAGGGAAATTGGAATTACGATACCGAAAACGATATCATAATTATATGGAAAAAGATATAGTAAGAAAGGTTCATTTTAGTCCGAAAAAACTTTCGTTTCAAATTCGGAAACGATTATCATTAGTGATAATTTTTATTACCTAGATGATATCGTTTCGATATCGTTATAATATCGTTTGGTTTGTTGGGTTTAAGAATTCAGTTTTATTCTTCTGTGTCGCCTTTACTATTTTTTAGCAATTGTTCTGGATATGTTTTTGGTTCTTCGCGTAATTCATTTCCTAATTAATTAACTAACATTTCATTTTAACTCTGTTCCAGATTTACAGCTTATAATCAGAATTTTCAGGAAAAAGTTCCCGTATCCATAATTTATTTGTATTTTGTTGATTTTATGAAAATTTCTAACTAAAACCAGTAAATCGGACAAGTTCTGGAACAGAGCCATTGATTTAAATTTCAAATACAAAATATTTCATCAAGTTCTTTTAAGTAGAATCAGGACTATCAGATGTGACGTTATTTTTGCCAAAATTGGCGATTTTTAATTGCCTTTGGCGAATGAATTTTCTGTTTGGCGACATGGCGATTTTTTTGGCGATATATAAACAAGGTGGCTATTAGTTTGGCTAAATTTTACAACTTTATTAAATCGACATTTGTGGAGAAAAGATATTAAATTTTCTTACTAGAAATCGACTATTTTTAGTATTTGCCTATCTGAAATGAAGAGCCTTAATTTATACTCGTAAATAGCTTCTACTAAGTTTACGAAGGTTTATCGCCAAAAAATATATTTTACAATACTTATGTAGTAAATGTTTAATAATTTGTTTTCTATTATTTTTCAAATATATTAAGGATATTAATAATTTTGGTCGCAATGAAATAAAATCGTTCATGAATAAATTAATTCTTTGAAACAATTTATAAGTTTGGTGAACAAATATTGTTATATGACGTTAGAATTATTATTTAAAGAATATAAAAAAATACAGGTGAATAAATTTTAAAAGTTTTTGACCTAAAATGGAGTAATATGTCAAAAAAGTGTATTCTATATTTTTTATTCAATTATTATTAACAACTGCAATTATCATTGGCTTTGTTAAAGATAAATTTACATTTATAAATTATATGAAATTTTAAGTACTAAAAATTGTACGACACTTTAAAAATTTTAGTTAGTTTTTTCAGTATTTCTTTAAAAACCAAATAAAATTAAAACGGCGGTTTTTGGTGGTTTATATGCGTAGACTTTAAAAAAATACATTTTGTTAATTCAACAGTTCTCGCGGTAATCATTTATTTATTTATTTGTTTAAGACATTTAGAGAGCGCCATATTTATGTATATAACGATAACAGAATGAGCTACTAATAGGTTTACGTCTGAAAACTGAAACTTTTTAAGACGAGCTGTTAAGGCGAAGTCTTTTCCTAAATATTTTTACCATTTCTGATACGTATAGCTCCTTTATAATTGCCTACTCTCGTAGTTTTTATTCGGAATTTTCAAATTAGGCATTCCATCTTAATTGGACCAATTTCTGATAATAATTAGATTAAAGAAGTTTCGGAGCTTTTTTACATTTTATTGTTATGTTATTTATGTTTTATGTAAAAATATAAAGATTAGAAAGTATTAAATTTTTTCTGAATTTGCTTTTTAAAAATTATGTCTTAAAAATGAATAATAAAGTTAAATTCTTAAAAAGTCTATATTTTAAATTTAAATTTAATCATTTATCGGGAATTCCCGTTTTCCATACAGTAGCACAAGCAAAGGCTTTGTTACAAAAGGCCTTTCATATTTTCCTCTTCTCATTTTTACAGGTTGCACTATATACACTCATATATATTTATGTATATGTTTAAATAAACATATACATATATAGATTTGGCCTATATAGATAAAAATTGCATTTGTATTTGTTTGCTGTGGAAAGGAAATCAAAACTGTCCCTTTTAGCTGGTCATACAAATTATTCTCTGATTTTTCTTTCCTACCCTTTGTTTGTTGTCGATTTTTCATACTCACATAAACTTAGAATTTATTGCAGGTGATTTTACATTTGCATGAGTGTGTGTATAGCATGGTTTTAACGGAATGACATATATATTCAGAGTATATGTGTACATATTTGCTTATCTCGTTTTTTTTTTCCAGTTCAAATGCGGTTATTTCTATTTATTTTATGAAAAATGCTTTTATAAGGTATGCATTTTAAAGTCTAGATTTAGTTTATTTTTAAAGATCTGAACAGATTTTCAAAACCATATAAACAAAAAATTGTTATGTCAAAAATATCCAAATAAGTTCAAACTATAAAATGCATTAAAATTGACCAGCAAAATTAGCAAATAAAATTTGTTTTAATAATGTTAATCACGTCTTTGGGTCGAAAATCATAGACTATAAACTAGATAAGGGATTCGCACAATAATTCTCCTCGCCGATTCTTTCAGGAATTTTTTTCCCGGAGACCCCCAAATATAATTGAATTCGCTAATAATATGAAAAATTATAAAAAAATCTTCCAGGATTATATCAATAATTAATTTAATTTTACTTAAATTAACTATTGATATATGAGGAATTAAAAATTTTTCGAAACTCTTTTAAACCGACTTTATGTGTGTTGTATTTCTAAAGTTTGTTTTAAAAACAGCAAAACATAGACCTTGCAAAATAACTAAAAAATCCAAAATTTTAGATCAAGCCTAAAATCTCAAGGAAATACAATCATTTAAAACTGAAAAAATATAAAAAATTGAGTTGAAACTTTCAAGGATTTATTTTATTTATTTCTGTCTTGCACTGACTTTTAGACACAAAATTTTAACCAGTTGAAAAGTAATATCTAGGAAATTCATATAGCAAGAAATTCGCAAGCGCCCGTGCAGAAACTTTTACCAACACTTTTTGTTGTTTTTTCAGGTTCAAAAAAAATCTGAACAAATGTAAAAAGGAATGTAAGAAAAAATAAAATCGTGGGTTACTGTTGTGTTTTGTTAAAGCTATGATGTTTTATACTATGAATGTATTTAACTCTCATTGAGCTTAGATGTGTTTTCTATATATAAGACATTTTTAGCTTTCTTAAAATTTGGGAAAGGTTTCCAGATGAGCTGGCTTAAGCAACCAGAGAAATGCGCATCGGAACTAACTTACTCCCACAAATGGGCGTTAAAGAATTTTCAAATGCAAACATTTTATGCACTTTTTAAAATGTTCATCAAATTTTTAAATATTGTTCCGCATTTTTCTAAGAACTAGATATGACTTTAGATCATCGAAAAGTACTTTTAGTGAATCATCTTTAAACTAGTTTGCAATCGTAAATTGCCCTGTTGTCTCTGTTTGGCTACACCAAAGCAGAGTATGTGGACTATAATTAGACACCAGCAGAATGGAATACGTATTTTCTGCGCCGCTACACACTTCATCAGCATTCGTGGTGCCTTATCCATTTTTGTTTCGTTGAAACCTAAACAATCTTAATGTTTAAAATTGATAACGTGAAAAAAAATTTAAGAAACATAATTTATACCGGCTAGAGCAACATTCTTCCCCAAACATACTTTGCTTGCTGACAACTACCGCAAAGTATAAATTACGTTAATATTGATGTCAAATGAAAGCATTTTATTTGCTTAGTACTAAAATTCAAGGGGCTTCAAAATATTTAAGGGCTTATAATTGTATGGAGAAAAAAAGATGTTCTTAACTTCAAAAATTAGCACCACATATTTCTTATTATAGTTCGAACTTTTAAATAATAAAAACGTTTCGATGTAAACTTATTTCTAAATAAGACACATATTTAAAATTTTGTGAAGATTTATAAAAAAAAGAAAACTAAAATCACGCTTTTTCTAAGGATACATTAATTTAATTTTTTTAGCAAAATATTTAAGGGATTTTAAAGCAATAAAGTTTTGTTGCCGTTTATATAACTTACGCAATGGCATAGAGTTTCATATGGTCGGGCTTGACCGACTATGTACAGCGGTTCCAATAGTTCTGTAACTTGTGAACCATTGAAAGTTTCTCAATAAATTTTCATCCAGCCAGAGATGAGGTGTTTTTGGGTTGTTTTAAAGGAGCACAAATTCTTATCGGATTATGGTAAAAGTGAGTAGACATCTAAATTTGGTCATCTCGGGTATGCATTAAAAAAAAACATCAAAAAATGCATTTATGATTTGACAGAAAAAAAATTTACATATACATAGTCCTTTAAAATCTCTACAAAAAATAAGCTTATATGTGTAGGTTATCTCTTTTAATTTAGGAGATATTTAGGTCGAAATAAATTTTTCACTTATTTCTTAATTTTGCGTACTCAATATTGGTCTTAATTTTTTTTTTAATATTCATTGGATTACTTACAGAATTATAAAGAATATTGGTACAAGACTTATATAAATATGTAAATTCGGTTAAAAGTTATATTAACCTGAAGTTGGAAAATTTCACATTTACTTAATTTTTTTCAAAAAAGGTGGCAATATTTTTAACTTATAAAAATGTATTTTTGTTCTGTCCCATATAAATCTTTTAGTGTTTTCAAAAGGACTTCGAATGTAGATATGTGTAAAGTAAATCCAAAGGCGCTTTGGTTAGTGTTCTCCCCACGAGCTCTATCCAAACTTTGTCAATTTTTTAACATTTAACAAAAATTACGTTGCTTAAATACCCATATGTTGAGCAAACACACAAAATGTATTTTCTGACGAACATATCTTATAACGACAGTGTGTCCATTTGAATGGAAAAAGTAAATTTTTAGAACACGCTTTTTCCTAGTTATAATTTTGGATATTTTGGTAAAAATCAGTGGGTGTATTATTAATTCCCTGATTTTAGTGCAATTCTGTCTAAATACTGTCATTTGAATATCTTTAATAGTTTAGATTTTAATTAGGTCCAAATATTAACATTATTTATAAAAATTTACTTAAAATTTAACTTAAAAGTTTTTCAAATCATAGTTTAAAGAAATTTGACCGTATTTAATTTATTTTATTTATTTTTATTTACATTATTTTACTGAGCTCCGATATCATTTTTTTCCTAGAAATGGATCAACAAATTTTCTTACAGTTGAGTTTTGTCTAAGCAAAATCATTCCAGTAAATTAAAATTGAACATAACTCCCGTACAAGACCGAAAATCACTTTCTCCAACACAACCTTTATAAATCTTCGTATAAAAATAAAACTAAGCTCAAATAATATTTATTGAAGCATTAGTCATTAGATTTCACAAGACCGGAACATAATTGACCACGGCTTCCATGTAAGACCCTGTTACGACAATGTCAATTCAAAATTAGTTTTGTAAGTTAAAGTGATTTAATAAGGGAAAATTTGCACGACTGCAACTTTCTTACTTGTTTAAAATATTTCTGTAAAATTCTGCACGTGGAATAAAGAAAAAACATGGCTACAGGATTAGCAATACAATAATATTACGTTCTCATTGTTATTTTCTTGAATTTGAATAATTCTGTGAAATGAAAAATATAATAACTTCTACAACCATCAAATATTTGCAGTCTTTTTCCTTGTTCTTAATCCATATTCTGCTTTAAATTATAATAATATTATTATTCCTATGACAATAATATATTTTAAATAAATATAATACTTATCGCTTTCAGAAATTTATTAGAAAAATTCAATACTTGTTTGTTTTTAAATACATTTTGTTTCTAATGTAACTTTCGAACTTTATTATAATTCTCATTTAGTTTATATATGAATAAATATAAATAGACAAGGTTTGGTTATACTCGGTGTGATGCAAGCAATATAAGATATTGATTATCTACCATTACAGGGTTTAGTTAAAAATAAAAAAAACAAATATATATATATATATATATATATATATATATATATATATATATATTTTATTTTTTTGGTAATGAACACTTTTCTCTATTATTTTGATTAAAAAAATGATAAAAATATTTTTTTATTAATGGGTTTATTTAGTATATGTTAAGATGGAACAATAATATGATAAAACGAAATAATAATATGTAAGATTGGATAAACATGGGATAATATAATACTATAATAAATTAGAATAATATTATAATAACATCGAAAAATAATCTCATTGAATGTATTAATAATAATGTAATACAATTTTTCAATTATATAGAAAACTAGAATCATAACATGAAAAATAAACCAAAAAATCGGATACAATATGACAAGATGGAATTATAAAAATCATTACTTATAATCATTTCTATTTTTCGCTGTGATCGTATGTTCCAATCATGATATGTTCTCTTAGATTATGGTCACTACAACTATATTTTTTTATCTCCTTTTAAATTAAGTAAATAAATAAGTTAAATAATCTTTAATTTTAATTATATAACAATTTCTTTTTTGTTTAGAAAATAAACACATTTTCATTCGATTTTTTTTAAGTTTTTGGATTTCCATACTACACATATTACGTAAAAATACAAAATTTTTATTTTCTATATAAATTAAAAACAAAATGCGTAGCTATGTTTTCAAGTATCTTTGTTAGCAGTTCGATTTTCAATTTTTACCACTGTGATTAAAAACTCCAAAAAATCTGTGACTTTGAAGGCCGACTACAGGGCGAGTGAAAAAAATTAAAGATTTTTTGAACTATTTATCTATTTTACTCAGAATAAATTGCCTTAAAAAAATATTAATTTTCATTTCTTCGACAATTTTCTCAATTTTATCCCTCTGTGCGATGTCTCTTCTCTTCAGTTTGTGTGGCACCCAATCCGTTTTGCATACGAATGTCCAGCTCTATAGACAAACAAGCTTCTAATCCGCTGAAAACATTTACGAGTACTAGACATTAAACTTTATTAGATATTTTAATACCGATCTGCTTCGATCTCTTATCAAAAAAAAAAAAAAAAAAAGCAATGATTTCTTCCAACATATCAAAAATTTTATTAGTATTTAGTTAGAGAAAAGATTATTATTTTATAACATTAACCAATATTTACTCAATTAAACCACTTTATTTTCTCTATTGCAGGTCTTCCTTATATACGCATAATTCCTAAAGTGACAGCAGTCTCAGGTGAAACCTTAAATTTAAAATGTCCCGTGGCGGGTTATCCCATTGAAGAAATTCACTGGGAACGTGGTGGTCGTGAATTACCTGATGATATACGACAAAGAGTTCAGCCAGATGGTTCGTTAACTATAACTCCGGTGCAGAAAAGCACCGATTCAGGAGTGTATACATGTTGGGCGCGTAACAAACAGGGTCATAGTGCTCGTAGGAGTGGCGAAGTAACAGTCATTGGTTAGTATACAAAAGTGAATAAAATATCTCATATTTTTAAATATTTACCTACATCTGTCATAACCATAATAAAATAACTTGCAGAACTAAACAATTTTTTTTAGCAAAGAAAAAAGATAATAATAAAAAAAAGCTACGCCATCAACATCATGTAATTGTTTTGGTAACATAACTGTCACATAAAAAAAACTTTGTGAAAAACAAAAGATGTTCAGAAAAGATTTTTTGTTTAAACTACATAACTAAATACCTTTACATACATATTTTTTGTTATTATATGAAAAAGAAAAAAACTTTTTTTGCTAGCTCTTTTACAGTAAAAGACTTATTTATGTGTATAAATAATTATTTTTTTATTTTATTTTAATATCACTATGCTTTTAGATGTTTTTTGGGCTTTTATGTTGCAATTAACTTTATATTATATACTTTTTTCCACTTACAAATATTTGATCACTACAGTACCACCGAAATTGAGTCCCTTTCAATCAGCACAATTACAATTAAATATGGGCGATCGTGCTTCTTTGACCTGTTCTGTGGTCAAGGGTGATTTACCCTTGACTATTACTTGGCGCAAGGACAATCGTGCCATTGAGACTTCACAACATCATATGTCCGTTAAACAGGTCGATCAATACAATAGTATTTTAGTTATTGAAAATTTAGGATCTGATCATACAGGCAACTATTCGTGTGTTGTACGGAATTCAGCAGCAGAAGTGGAAAATTCTCAATCGTTATTGGTTAATGGTAAACAAAATGTATTTAAATGGTTTTATCCTTTTGATTTTCTTGAGTTAGTTTATGCGTTTCTTAGTTTTATGTTTTGATATGATAAATAAATTGAAAATATAATTAATGTAAATTTTTGAGAAAAAAATGAAAATAAAATTTTAATATTTCTAATTGAGAGAAAAAAATAGTTGAATTTAATTATGAAAATTCATAAATCTATTTTATTAAAAAATATAGCTTGAGAATCTATGATTATAAAAGTCTCCCAAGGAATCTATGATCATAAAACTTTTCACTTTTTTCTTTTTTTTTTCCTATATACGAATTTAGATATCATAGTTATGTATAACATCGTTTTGAAATTAGAGATACAATTTTTTTTCTGGAGAATTTTTTCCTTGGTAAAAAAATGGTAGTTGGTAATTAAAAACTAAATATGTTTTTCAATTTATTGAAATAGACTAGACACATTTTTTACACAAAATTGTACCATCCATCTCCACTAATGGTAAATAATGACAAACTTATGTCTAGTTTGTCATTATGGTTGTAGCATAAATAAACAAAAAAATAAAAAAAAGATATATATTTCAATTAGAAGTTTTTTCTTAATTTGTTTTGCATATTTACAGCATTTTGAATGAACAAAAATTCATACTTCAGCGTTTAAAATACTTTGGCAAATATTACTTTCGCGAGGAGGATCAAAAGTTTAAAGGTGGAAGTTAAAAAAAACTCAAATTTTTTTACACTACAATTGTACGCATTCAAAACTCTTGTTAAGAACTATTACTATTAAGATTAATATTTGTACCTGCCATGACGGCTTAACCCTACGGTGGTCTTACCACTGGGTGAGGTCAATGCGCCTACCAACGCCCCCACGTGCCTGTTAAGAATACACAGGTGGCAATTAGAGAGACTCATTTTCTGGATAAGTCCACTCCCCCTTGCTTAGCAGTTAGAGCTATCTAGCCTCCTGTCACACTATTGACGACGTGTGTTGCAATGCAACACCACATCGGGACTATAAACCCCTTCCTGCGGTTTAGGTCCAAACCATCCGCCAACACGTGACAGCCACCACACCGACAAGCAGGTGTTGCCATACCAGGGGCTACTGGCTCCTGTGGTACCAGATTGTGTTAAGTCTCTGGTCAGGCCCCGAAAATAATTTTTCCCAATATAAACCCCAGACAAGTTCAGGCAATGGTACACCTATATAGACCGAAGCTATGTTAGAGTGTAACATGACAGTATTTTCTCTACCACGTATGAGCTATACATCAAGGAAAATATTTAATCCAAGAAGACAAGCTGCCGTGGCGGAAGTATTACTCACAACTAGAGTTTTTCTTTTCCCGGGAAATCGGGATGGATTTTTCAATTTTGCATGATGCCGGGAATTCCCGCCAAAAATAAATAATATTTTAAAATATTCAGTTAAATGAAGGAAAAAGAATGTTAAAATAAAGGATAAAAATGTTAAAATAAACTAATTAATCATAAAACGTTAAACTTATTTAGTTCTTTTTGAAATATTGACTTTTTAATATTAAATGACAACTTTTTATTATATAATAACTCATCCGAAAGTCGAATTATTATTTTCATTTTCATATTGCCTCGATAGTTTGACGGAAGCAAGCTTACTGTCATGAAGTTTACAGATTTCTCATCATACTAAGTGAAATCATTTTCTTACCATTTTTTTATGTTTGAACGAGACCTTTAACTAGGTATGACGCCAACTTCTTGTTGGTATCATTAATATACTTGGAGTTGCCTTTCATGAAAATATAAATATAATAAATAGAATTATTATTATTTCTTTCATCTATTTTACAAAAACGCATGAAGGACTCAGAAACTATCAAATATATTTGGATATTACTTCAAGGTTATGTCAACTCGTTACAGAATCAAATAAAATAAATAAAAACAAATACAAAAACACATCATAAATTAAAATAACGATATACGAGTAAAAAATATCAACATTTTGTATACACAAAAAATTCCGGGAATTTCAACATGATTTCCTAGGATTACGGTAAGAAAAGTTTTGCGTTCTCGGGATTATCTATGAAAAACTCAACTCGCAATATATCATTACTAGCTGACTTACACGGAAAAATGATTTTTTTACACAATTTTTAAAACAATAAAAAAGAAATCAAGTGCAAATTTTAAAAATATATGTTCATATATTTTTTTAATGTTAAGATTAAACTAAGTTAACATTTTTAATGGTTTATAGATTCCATTACTCTACCGTAAATGTAAAAATGTAATTGTAAACATAAGTGGAGGGTTACGCAAAAAACGTAAATGTAGCAAGTACTTTGTTGTTGTATTGTACACATCAGCATCAATGATGTCAATTATACATATTTAAAGTAAACTCCTTGCAGTTTAAAAATCGCTAGATTTATAGGTATTTATTTTAGCGATTTGGGTGAAAAATAAAATTTGTTCTTTTGTAAAAAAAAAATAATAATTTTAAATTATTTTTTCAAATACGTTTTATTTAAATAAAGTTAACAATATTTTTAGCGAAGAAAACTGCAAAACAAATTTTCCAATCAATAAATTTTTTACGGAGATTTAGTGTACTGAAACAAAGAGCTGTCAA
Source organism: Protocalliphora azurea (assembly GCA_932274085.1). Lineage (NCBI taxonomy): Eukaryota > Metazoa > Arthropoda > Insecta > Diptera > Calliphoridae > Protocalliphora > Protocalliphora azurea. Next base: position 104,083,580 of record OW026522.1, read on the forward strand.
CACTGTTGTTACAGCTGTCAAGTAGAAACGTAGAGCGATCAAATTTCATTTGGTTGCTACGTTACATTTACGTTTGTGAGTGCCCAACGTGTCAGCAGGTTATGTGGGCGGCACCTAATAATCCCTCAGGGATTATTAGGTGTTATTAACAGCGTTCGAATCGAACCGGTCCGACGTCAGTATCAGAGAGTTTTGATAATACATGCACAAACAAATTGCCAAAATTAGCAGTCCCAATCTTAGTGAGAGTGGTACAGTGGCATAAAAGATGCTCCACCGTTTTCTCTTCTTCCTCATCGTAACAAATTCTACATAAATTGTTAAAAGGGAGCCCTAGTCTCGTAGCATGCGTACCAGCAATTCAGTGCCCTGTGATGATTGCTACCAGAAATCGTAATCGATGTCTTGGAAGTTAGGTCGAGATTCATCATAATGGGGCTATATTTGTCTCAATATTGAGCATGTCGACTCATTTGTTCACCTATCTTGTACAACCATCGATAAGAATAATGGATCTGCAGGACGAAAGCGGTACTCCATTTTTGGCTAGTTCATTGGCAATAAAATTATCCGGGATATTTGAATGACGCCTAAGCCAGACCAGCTCCAGGTTTGAACGTCTCGCCATCTCTTTCAAAAATGTCCGGCGTTAATTTACCAGCCTTGATTTCGAAAAGGCACTCAAGCGATTTAATCGCAGCTCGACTGTCTTTACAGATTTAGATATCCGCTCCGAATACCCTATAGTACATTAACTAGTTCACCACCCTCTTTCTGGCCAATATCTCTGCTTGAAAAATTCTGCAGTGATCTGGCAATTTCAAGGAGATGTTTTTCATGTAAACGGGAAGATTTGGATACCTTAGTATAAATGTTATTTACAATAACCAATATTGCAAGGAATATTTTAAGGAATCCTAGAACGGTTACATGGCCGAATTCACTTCATTCACTTCATTCCATGTACCTATAGTTCTAAGCCTAGTCGCCGACATAATGGCTATCTGTTTGACCAGTTCATTAGAACAAATAGAACTTTCGATGAAGTTGTACCAAGCGCTCCTGTTATGGGTAGCGCTGAACTACGCAGAATCCTATCAAAGATTCCGATGAAGGTGGATTTCTGCATAGCCTTCCACCATACTATCGCTCCATACATAAGTATGGGATTAATCACCATGTCGAAGAGCCATTTCGTATTCCTTGGATTTATTCTTCAGGATTTATCGATGGCTTTCCTACACATGTATAGGGAAATACTAGCCTTTTAGGATCTGGCCTGTGTATACTGGAGCCAGGAGAATAGAAATAAGTAATATGAAATATTTTTAACAATCTGGAACATAGAAACATAAAAATTTTCCACTTTCTTACTTGAAAAAATATCGATTAATATAGTCCCCTAGATATACGATGACTAATATTTAATATGTATGTAGGGTACTACTCCTTATTTTTCTATTAATTGTGTAAATTGATAAGAAAACTGTTCTCAAAAAATGTAAAGACTCACTGTTATGGTACTTTAGATATACAATAATTGTCTTCATCGCAACTGCGTTAATTATTACAAAAAAAAAAATCTTAAGACTTTCGACATAATAATGAAAAGATCAGACATAGAATTCTTAAAATTTAATTTAACTAGAACCAAAGAAAGAAATAGTAATTTGCATTATTATATTTTCAAATTATTTCAAAAGACTCCAGCTTTTGAATTTTGTCCTATAGAATGTTTTTTATATAATTTTTATAACATATGAATGTTTTGAATTTTTTTAATATATATATTTTTTATTAATCAAAAAATCAAGTAGTACTTGTATGCACCTCAAAATAAAATTTTCAATAAATTTCTATTAAAAAATATGTGATACATTATTTTTTTTTTTTAAATCTTTATGAAAAAAAAAAACATAATTAGAATATGTATAAATGTTTAATTTAATACTATTTAATTAAATATATAAATTTTTTCTACTGTAATGTTATACTATATAAGTAGTTAAATTTTTTTTATTATTTTAGAGACATATTTAAAGTATTTACTTTACATTTATAAATTAAAAAAGAAAATTCTGCAAATATTTTTATGTATATACACTTAAATTTTTTTATTACTAAAAATACTTACATAACTGCGAAGATTTATTTATAATAATTGTTATTGTTTTTTATAAATATATTTAAATGGTAATTATATTATTATTTTTTAATGAATTTAACAAAAAAAAAAAAAACAAAAAAAAATATTTTTGAAAGCGCTGCAGTTAAATTTCAAGTAGTTTTATTTATAAATAAAACGTTTCATTTATTAGAACTTTAGACGTTTTGGGAACAGACAACGGAAAAGCGGTAACAAAAATGGCTGATATTATTACGAGGATGGTTGAATCATGGCGTTGAATGGCAACGGACGAATATGTTTTTGAATTTTTGTTTTTCGTATTGAATATTAGAAATTTAGATTTGTTTTTTCTCTGTTCTCTTTTTTGTATTATTACAGTCCCCCCAATTATAGAACCATTTGCCTTTCAAGATGGTTTAGCCGAAGGTATGCGCACCCGCACCGTTTGTGGTGTATCACGTGGTGATGCTCCTCTCAAATTATGGTGGCTCAAAGATGGTGAAACATTGCCAGATCTATTGGGGGCTAATGTTACCATGTTAGATCAATATTCTTCGTTGTTAAGCATACCTTCACTATCGGCTTCACATTCTGGTGAATATACATGTGTGGCCAAAAATCCAGCAGCTGAAATAAAATATACGGCCACTTTACAGGTCAAAGGTATAGTATAAAATCATCAATAACCTTCCCCTAAAAGAACAAAAAAAAAAAAAAAAAAAATCAATTCAAGAAAAAAAAAAAACAAACAAAGAATCAAACAAATAGTATAAAAAAGTATGAAGCTTTTATTATTAAATTTTATTAAATATTATTTCATTTATTATTATTCTTTATTTCTTTTCTTTATTTCTATTTTTTATGTTTAAAACAAAATACTCTTAAATACCAACATACATATTTAACTTCAAATACAAATACTCAAACATTTAACTACATTTATACAGATATGCATAAACTTTTTATATTCAATTACAAACACTTAACACTTGAATTCAATTAAAATTTTAAGTTTTATACTCGTTCTTGTATTTATTTAATTTTATTATTTTTATTTCTATAAACTTTTTATTGTTTAATCGTTTACAAATCGTTTTAACAACCACCACCAGCTTTTTAAATAAAAATATGTTTATTTTTTAAGTTCATTATGCTTTTACTGACCCCCTTTTTCCCTAATACCAGAAAAAAATTAAACTTAAAAAAATGTTAAACATAAAATAAAACATAAAATTTCTCTACTCAATAAAAGTTTTTCAAAAGAAAATTCTTTATTAAAAACCAATAAAAAAAAAATTAAACAAATATTTGTAAGACAATGTTTTATTCTATAATTTATTTTCAATTATTATTAAAACCTCGATGTGCTTTTTATTAAAAATTAAATTAAATAAATTATATAAATTTACAAAAAAGTGATTTTAAATATTTTTTTTAATAATTTTCCCTTCTACTTGAAATAAAAACTAACGCTTTAAGTATTTTATACTCGTTTTATATAATAAAGTATTTATAACCTTCTTCCCCTCGACCTTCTACTGATAAACCATCCTTAAGTCGCTTTTTGGCACGCTGTGGGTTTAAATATTTACAAAATAAAAAAAATCAATAAAAATATTTATATATAAAAAATGAAATACAAATAACAGCCGATCACCAGGTAACCTTTATTGCACTGCTTTTAACGCTTTTTATTATTAAGTTTACAAAAATTATTAAAAAAAATATGTATTTAAAAATTATTTATTTTTAGTTATTTAATTTATACCAAATATAAAAAAATATTGGAAAATATTGCAATTTTCGGCATAATAAATGAATGCACACTGAGCCACAATGCATGAATTTAAGTCATAATTAAAATACCCGGTTTGCGTAAAAAACAAATATCTGATATAAGGTTTTTGGGGACGCTGATTACGATTTAGTAATAAAAAATTAAAAATGGCAGATCCAATATGGAGGCCAAGATTTTCTGTATTATTTAACGAAATTTTAGATAACCAATTTTAGATAACGCAATACGAATATTTATTTTTATTTTTCGAATTCGGAAAGGTGGAACCAATATGGAGGATGAAAGTAGGATGAAATCCCTGAATTATGACCACAATTGGAATACCTAGAGTACTTAAAATATATATATATCACATACAAGGTTTTCGAGGACGCTGATTAAAAGAATGTGTAGTAAAAAATTCAAAATTCAAATTTATTTTTTGACGAAATAATCAAATTTAACAGATTTAAGATACCGAAAAACGAATTTTTTTTTTTTTTTTGATTTTCCGAATTCCGAAAGGCGGAAGAAATATGGCATATCAAGGTGGACCACGATACCTAAATTTTGGTCATAATTAGAATACTTGGTGTACACAAAAAATATATCAAGGGAGCGCGGATCATAATTCCGCAATAAAAAATAGTAAATTCAAAATGGCGGACGACATTTTATATAATTACATTTGACACATTTGTTATCATTGAATACGAAGTTTTTAGATTTTCCGTATTCGCAAGGCGGAAGCAATAGGACGGATTACAAGTAGCGGAAAGGGAATGTCAAAAAAATGTACGTTTTTAAGGTTCATATATTTGCAAAGTTATTAACAATGAATATAAGGTAATCAATATGGCGGATTGAATATGGTGAACAATAATCGCAATTTAAAATCTTTTGCAATTACGCCATATTATATTCGCCGTTTTTTATTTTTAAAATTTTATGTAAACAATAGTAATCGTTTTTTTATAAATTGTATTTTTATATTAAAACAAAAATATAAAAATTTATTGTCGCCATATTAGATTCTACATTTTGTTTTTAATTTTATTTTATTATTATTATTATTATTATTATTATTGTTATTATTATTATTATTATTATTACTTTTATCTGAAGTCATCAAATATTAACATAAAAATACATTTTTTATTTTCTTAATTTGTAACAAAAAAATTTAACAAAATTTTTCTACAGTATTAGTGAATGAGGTTTAAAGTTCCCTTTTTAATAAAAGGACTATAGCTTATGAATTTATGAACGAACGGAAATGGTCATAAAAATTTAGGCAGAAAAGACCTCAAGGAATCCGCTATTATTATTATGAAAATATCCTTGGCACTAGATTTTGAAAATGTAAGATTTTGCATAAAAATCACATTTTTGAAAAAATATTACCATTTTATATGAAATTGCCATATTATGTCATGATTTTTTATTTACATTTATTTTATTTTGTTATTACATTTATTATTTGCATTTCTTTTACCCCAGACTATTTTCGATCACCTTTTTCTTTATTTCTGAATTATATATAGTATACTATTAATAATAAATACAAAATTACAACAAAAATAAGATATCTTGAATTTGTCCCCTTAATATTAGGAAACGGTAAGATACATTAGAACAAAAAATTATAGACATAAAATCTGAGGTTTCTAGATTACAAATCTGTATATCGGTTAAGATATTTCGAATCAGAATCGTTTTAAATATTTATCATACCCGAGGAGTCCAATTTGAGACCCTATAAACAAGTTTCCGTTACTTCTATTTAGTCCGACTTCACAACTTAAGCCCCACTATACTTCTACTATCACTATGTAAAATTTCATTAAAATCGGACCAGCCAACTTTAATAGAACGTTTCAAATATAAGACAGATTTCTGTAAAATGGATTTTAGTGCAATTTCATTCTATATATATATATATATATATATATATATATATATATATATATATAACGCCGTTGAGATCATTGACTTCAACGAAATTTTCCCAGAAATATAACTGTCGATTTACATATCCATATACTATGTATGTGCAAGATTTTAAAAAGACACTCGGTAAATTTTTGGGCCTACTTTCATGGAATTGTCGATATACATTTTTTAAAAAGGGTTCCTAAAATCTTTCTCCAATAGAATAAATTAATTTTTTTTTTATTACATAAAGAAAGCAAGTAAGAGAGATATGGTCGGTCAAGTCCGACCATATAATACCCAATGCCATTGCATTAAAATTCGAGGAGGGGTCTTTTATAGGACCTGTGGCTAATTGTGGACCGATACTTGTATTAAGTGTAGTGAATATTTCTACAAAACATAAAACATATTATCTTGGTACTAACATTTATATGCAATTTTATACTAAAGGGGGATTCCCAGAAATGCAACTTATATGGGAACTAAAGAAAATTATGGAACGATTCTATTAAAATTAAGCATTGTGATTTCTATTTATATAAAATTTGCTTGTGTCAAATATTAACTTGATACTAATATTTGTATAGGATTTACCTACGTTGATGTTGTTTTTTTATGTAGGAGTTATGGTCAATTATGGGCCGATCTTCATGAAATATAGAGCAATGATTTATACTTATATAAAACTTATATAGAGCTGGTTTGCTTTAAATACAGAAACAGTGTGTAATTATGTAGTTTAATTGCGAATTCTAATATAAATTACACAGAACCTATAACATCGTTGACAGCAGTACTTATGTTTGCATCTAATTGCATCCTTTACAATTTGTTTCCAACATATAATATTTTCACCTGCTGTTAAATAATTTAAAATAATATTCGGAAATATATTTACAAGGTGGTACAAAAAGTGTGTATTGTTTCAACACTTGTGCTGTTAAACTCTATAAAAAACTAATTTTCTCAGTTTAAACGGATGCCACAAATACCATATATCATATGTATATAAAAATAAATAAATTCTCACCATCTGCGATGTTAGTGTACAACCATATTACGATTATATATGTATGTTGCCATATTTTAATTGTGTCTCAACCATTTATTATAATATCCATGTATGTTTGCATTTTAACGATAATATGGTAGATATCAATTTTTATCATATTTCAATCTTATTAGATCATATTGCATGATTGCAGAGTAACCATATTAAAATTATATTGCAGCTTTACTACGGTTAGTCGGCGAACATAGTATAATAATTGTATTAATATACTTAAACTATTTTATGGTGCTTCACCCAAACATAATATAATTTACAGACTACCATAAAAAATATGGTTGGTTGCTACCAGCCATATTTTTACTTTGCTTGCGTATGTGTATTATAAATACGAAAAAAAAATAAATAAATAAAATATCAATCATACGTATTGGTGTACATTCTTTATAGAAAAAATTTATCTTTTATTATAGCAAATTGGTAAAGGTAGAAGAGAAAAGAAATTAAAAAAATGTATTGTGTTCAAATATGAAATAAATAATTGCAATATTTTCCACTATTAAATTAAAATTTATTAATATTTTTATTTTGCTTTTTAAATTTATTTAAACAATTATCTATATCAAAAAAGAAACAGCTTTATGCACCTTATTGCAGCGCTTTTTTACATAACCTACTTACCAAACTTAATTATTAATTGAAAGAAAATACATATGCTTAATTAATTAATTTTAATTAATAATTACAACAAAACCATAATGCTTTAAAGCTACTAAAATTATCTGCAGAAAAATAAAAACTAAAAATCTATTACTAAATTATAAATTTATTTAAAGCTTCGCAGTAAACAGAAAAAATTAGTTTTATAATATTAATTTACAAATTATTTTGGGTTGCTTTTAAAAATTTGTTTATTATATGTAGCTATAATACACAACTATTCTCACTCCTTTCAATGCATGTGACAAAAATAAATTCCTATTAAATTAAATCAAATGCATGTTTTTATTTACATTTTTTGTTTTCACAAATTTCTTTTATTAAATAGGTATAGGAATTATTCATATTTCATATTAAATAAGAAATAAAGAATAAATAATTCCATCAAAAAATTTAATGAGAGAAATTAAATGCAAAGTAGTTTTAAATTTCATACAATATTTAATCGGCTTATCATTATTTTATGCATATAAATCGATTTTTGAGCTGCTTTATTTATATTTAATTTATTGCATTTAAGTTGCAATTAATTTTCGTTTTTCTTGTATGATTTTTTTTTCTGGCATTATAATTAGCATTAGCATTGTTCAAAATTTTTATAAGTTGCATATTTTTCTTTTTCTCCCAATGACACTTGCTAAACAATTTTTGTAGATTTGTGGAATAAGCAGTTAATAATTAATTGTATAATTCAAAATTAAAATCAATAAACAAAAAGAACTTTCAGCTGATATAAATTATTAAATTACTTTATTAACTTCTTTTTTCCTATTTAATTTGCTAAAACAAAGTGTAAACTAATAGAAAATATAAATTTGTTATTAATTTAAGAAATAATAATGGCAAAAAACAAAAATTTTCGAGCATTCGACGAATTTCACCATTTCCAATATCAATGAAATTCGTTATATACAATTACCATTTCAAAACAAAATGAAGAGTTCTTCAACATTTTTAAAATTCGTTGTAGTGTGGTATTTACCGCGGTTAAAAGTTCACTTTTAAAATTTTTTTTAAATACATGGAATTCAAATCCATATCGATATCTTCAGATTTATTTGTCCAATTTAAACAAACTTAGGCTCAAATTGATGCCTAATAAATATAGTTTCTGTTTTTTTTTTAATGTCATTTTCGAAAGGAAAAGGATACCAAAATTAATTTTATTTCTTGTATCAAGGATATTTAAAAAATCATATCTTCCATTTTTATAATATTTCTTTAAAAAGTTCTTTAAATTGTTAACAAAAACATATAAAAAATTTAGGGTGCTATCATAGGGTAATGCTGAGAAAATTAACGTTTATTTATTTCAGTAATAACTTTATATTCTTTAATAAGTTTTGTGGCTTTTTATTGTAAAGAAAAAATTCCATATTTTCTAAAAATGCTAAAAAGAACAAAACATAAGGTGACATATTCAAAGATTTTTTTTTTTTTTTAATTCAAAATTATCCACAAGATTTTAATGGATAAAAATTTAAGTTGAGAAGTGGCTATCAAATTTTATACATATACATATATATATATATATATATATATGTATATATATTACACATATACATATATATATATTATATTATAGCAAATTGGTAAAGGTAGCAAAGAAAAGAAATATATATATTTAACAGAAATATATATATATATATGTATATATATTTTTTTTCTATATATGTATATATATTGTTACCAAAATCTTGATATTTTAGTTCATTATTCCTTTTTAGTTTTTGAAATATAAATAAAAATTTTATGAATCTTTGATTCCTAGATTTCAAGGAATTTTGAATAGATTTTAATTATCCTCTAAAGCATTTCGATTAAGTAAATGCATTTCAATGAAATTAATTGAAATACATCACCTGAAAAACGCGAAAGGTTTAGTTATGTACTTTTTAATACCTGGAATACCAAATTTGATTTAAATAGATCTAATTATATTCTTTAATATCAAAATCTCAAAGATGCAAATATTTGGTACTAATTTAATAGAGGGAAGATCGATATTTTTTTGCGAAAAAAAAAATAAAATATATTCTCTAATTTTATTTGATTTCCGTAAAATTATCAGTATAATTTATAATATAATAATTCCAGTATAATAGATTTGTTCCATTACTTTTCATTGTTTGTAAAGTAAGAAATCATCAGAAAACAACAAAATTGTCTTTTAAACTTTGTGTAAATCTTTCATATTTACTACAAATAAAAAATAATTTATTATCAAAATTTATTATCAAAATAACACTAAAGATATCAAGCTTTAAATGCTATTTCATTTACAATAAAATTAGGCGTCAATCATTCAAATTATTGAAATACTTTAACAATTAGCTAAAAATTTCAAAACGGTATAAAATTATTTTTAATATATTTTTAAGAAAATTACTTAATGATTTATTTGAAGCATACTTGGGGCAAAAAGAAAAATGTAAAAAAAGTTTAAGTAAATCATTTCATATAAAATCGAACAAGTCCTAAAATTTTTGTCCATTTTAAAAGAAAATAAATCTTGTTGTGCTTACAAAAAAAGTTTTCAAAAAATATTGCTTCTTTACATAGACTTTTGAATAAAAATGTGTCATAAGTTGCATTAGAACTTGAAAATTTTCATTTTTTTAAATAATACTTAAATTTTTTTTGTTCAGTATTTGACCAAAACATATACAAATGAATATTTTCAATTAACCCTTTTCTTAAGATTTTACTTGAAAACTTACTAATTTTAGACATTTATCGTTGACAATTTATGTGTAAATATTTTTATTTAGCTTCCAAAATTAAATTGTCTCAAAATACGCAAAATTTTCATTATGTATTATTTAATATCTAAGATAAATATTATATTTGTATGAAAAAATGTTGGGAACACTTCTTCTGTTTTGTTGCTTAAGCTCTTTTTCTAAAAAGTGTTGGATAGATTTTGATTTATAAAATAAAAATATTTTTCATTAACAGATAAAAGTGGTACTTAGACAATTTTTTTTTCATCGAAAGATGCATTTTTAAGCTTAAATTTAAAGCAATTTGGTAATTTAGAATTTTGGAAACTCAGGAAAAATAAATATGATTACAAAAATATTTATTATTACAAATTAGAAAATTATTTATTATTAGAAAATTTTACAAAAATTCATAAAAAATTGAAATAAAACGCTTAAGAATGTGCATTTCCTATATTTTTTTACTAAACAAGTTTCAATTTTTAAAACCTATTCATTTTCTTACAAATTTTCGAAAGAAGTTGCAAATTTTGGATAGACGATATTGAAGATAAATTCATCATTCCTTTTTCTATGTATGACAAATTAATTTTTTCCAAAATAATTTCTATTCTTTTTTTCCTTTTTCTGTTGTAAGTTTATTTTCGTGTTTATTTTTCTTAGTTGAAAAATTCACTCTTCAGCCAACACTTTAAGGAACATTAAAAAGAAAAATTATAAAAATGGAAAATATGATTTTTTAAATATTCCTAATACAAGAATGAATATTGATTTCATTTCAGTTTTCTTTTCAAAAATGACGTTTTTGTAAAAATCATTAGAAACTAGATTTATTAAGCATTAGTTAGACTAAAGTTTGTTTAAATCGGATAAATAAGTCTGAAGATGTAGGGATTTACATTTCATTTATTTGGAAAAAAATTTATAAAAAAGTGGATTTTGAATGCAATAAAGACTAAACTACAATGAGTTTGAAAATGTTGAAGAATTTGACATAATGAATGTGTATACAAAATTTTAACAAAATCGGTAAAAATTGCATTTTTTTGTTCTAAAATTTTTCTTTTTTCCCAATATAAATTAGTTTAACTAAAAAGCTCATAATTGCCGTTAAGTCAATGTAATATTATATAATATCAATAATTTGCCACACTATTTTTCAAAAGCCGTTTTACCTACTGCTACTATTCCCATAAGGCTTAATTTTAATTTATAATGCAAAAAAAAAAAAAAAAAACAGCAACAAAATATTTAATAATTTACAACACATCCACTCATTTAAGTTAGTAAAATATTCATGTACATTTTGCCTAAACAACATCTCATTCAATGTATTTTAGTTGGTTGAAGAATAATTTTAATAATTAATTGGTTGCATTAATTTTTCATTTGCGCGCTTAATTGTATTTTCTTATTTGTTCATTAATATTTTAGTCATAATATTATTACCACTTTTGTTTTTTTTTTGCTCTGAAAATAAATGCGTACGCATTAATATTTATACATAATTTGTAGAACAAGATATTCTAAAATATTTTGAATATTATTACAGATACTAAGGCAATATAAAATCAATTATTAATTTTTATGACCTAAATATCAGATACATACAAAAACCCAACATTTTTATATTTTGCAATTTACAAGGTAGAAGAAATACTCAATATTAAAAAAAATCAAAGTTCATTACAATTTTTAATGAAAGCTGTATAATAACAATAGGCGTAAAAGAGTCATGGTACCCATACAGACTAAATTTTACATTTTACAGTGATTTCTATTCGTTATCTATATCAAATATTATGTGAATTTGATGTGAAATTGTCTTAGTAACATCAGTAAAGAGGGCTAAAAACTGGGCGTGACATCCAACTTATTTCTTTAGTTTATAGCTGTCTCCAAAAATACTTTATATTGATCACAAAAAGTGGGCATGGCATTTTTTAACATTATATCCTGTATTAGTTTTTGTTGAATACACGATATATATATATATATATATATATATATATATATATATATATATATATACTAAATATTATTTAAATCGGTTGAATAATGTGACTACTCATATATTGAAAACAATATTATTATCCAAAGTAAGCGTAAAAGGGATGGGATACTAAATAAAAATGTTATATAATATCTGAGTGGAGCTCTAAATTATTTAAAAAAAATAACTACCCATAAAGGCATTGAAAATTGTTGATTTAAATGTTTTTTCACACATTATGAAAATAGTGCTCCAAAATATCCAAAGATTATGGATCCATAAAATCGAAATTCGAACTAACTTTGAAGATTTTATTATTTTAATGGTATAGCTTCAGTTCGCATTGGAATTGAACAACATTCAATGACCCAGAATTTGTCGCATATTGTATTTTTTTTTTTCTCAAATCAAGTTTGAAAAATGCTATTTGGTAATAAAAGGTACTTTACTGTGTTTTAATGTTATGTCGAACATTCTAGGTGGCTAATTGTGGTTATTACCTCCGAGAATATTGATAAATTCATAACATAGTGTTGACCCATAGGATAGTGGTAGTATTCGAGATTGTCGATACATTAGACATATTATATGACTGCATGATTTAACTTTAAATTATTAGTTGGATTTCAGAAAGCTATCCGCAATGTAGGTGATGTAATTGCAATTAACCATAAATGCAATGGTGTAACAATTTTGGCATTGTTCAACAACAACATGGACAAAATTTTGTAGCATTTTTAATGGTTACAACACACTATGCAGCATTTTAAAAATTAAGAGTTTTCGGCCGAATTGCCAGCAAATATTATCCAACAATTTAATACCGGTTTATGTGATACGGATTCTATGCAAACTATTTCCAAGATCTTAGGATAAATTCAAAAAAGTGTTGTAAATAGTAATAGAACATCTGAAGAAATCAATACGATCCTAAACTTGTGATCTAGAAGTAGTGCAAATTCGGATCATTTCCAGTAAATTTAACATAGCCTTGCCATTGGAAGATGTTCACTTTTATACCTATTCAATGATATTTTTATTTATTTTTGCCTAACAATATTTTTTATTTGATTAAAACAGTTATTATTAATTAACAAATATTTGTAAATTCTCAGCATTTTATATTAGAAAAAATTATCTGAATCGCTTTTTAATAAGTTATATGGATGATGTTTATATAACTTCTTAAGCACAGGAAACCATACACTTATTGAAAATTTGGCAGTAATGAAAATGAACTTCCTTAAAAAATGATTTTTATTTATTTTAGTTGGGATGTTATTTTATATTAAAGACTTTGATGTTGGCACCTTGAAATCGTAATTCTTATAGATAATAAACAATTAAAAAGGAAGAATAATTTTAAAAATTAATTTAAATATTGAAGCAAAACTTTTTTAAATAGAAACGCTAAAATAAATGTAAAATAGAAAATCATTTTTTTATTATTAAAATACACCAGTAGTAGCCAGTCACTGCAGTATGTTTCCTAATTACTAGAGTTTTATGCCAAAACAAATAATTTCTTTGATCATTGCTATGTAGGTATTATTAAAAAATGCTGCAATCTAGACGTCTTGCTTTATATCCCAATAATACTTTTATTTTAAATTTTGGTGGAAATATTCTTGCAAAAATCGCAAATAATCTTATTTTGCAGGTTACTAAATGAAATAACAAAGTAAAGATTAATCATAATACTCGATGTATCCGAGTCCACTTTTGCATACCATTAAGGGTTTTTGAAGTTATATTGCATCATTATGAAATTAGACTAATCCCAATAAAAACGGAGCATGTTGTAAATAGACGGCTTGGCTGAATTAGTAACTTTTAAAATTTCACCTTATATAGTAGGTGGGCAAAAAAGGGCAAATTTTTTGTTTCCGAGTTTATATTGGTCCTTGAACTATTTGTATAAAATTTCTTTGATGTTTCATCTCATATGAGAGGTGGGCGGTAAAGTAAATGGACCACACCCATTTCTTGTATCTGAGTTTATATTAGTCCCTGAAATATTTGTGTAAAGTGTCGTTGATATACACGCTTTCTCGTAAAAGATATAGGCCGAAAAGTATAAGCTAGAATTATAACAGAAACACTGTTTTTCTAGTGTTTTGTCCATAATTGTTTGTTTATGAACCGATTTTGATTATTTTCAATACCAAACAAAAACTATATAAGAAAAATATTTGAGCCAAATTTCCCATAGGATGTCCGCCAGAGCAGTCTCCTGCTTTCAACAGACGGATTTTCACGAGGACTCAGAATATATATTCTTTATGGGGTTTTAGATGATTATTTCGACATGTTGCATACGGAATGATAAACCCATAATTTTTTGCTGATATTCATCCTTTAAACAAATAGATTAACTAGAAACAATTTTACGTGCTTAACATTATTTTTCTTTCTATCTGCTTAACCTTCCGCCACACACATATATTTGTAATTATATTCAGATCACATGAGTATGGATAGATCTATTATGCTTTTTTAGGTTTTTGTAGGAAAAGTTTCAAATTTTTCTTTGCATTTGAATCAATAATAATTTAAATAGTACTTATTTAATAAAAGCAAATAAACAGTTAATGATTTTCATTAAAAGATTTCAACTAATAAATCGTGGGTGCGCTAACGAGAAGTTCTATGTGTTTTTTACTTCTTTTTCAGAAGAAAAAAAAGAGTTTTTGTAAATTCACAACCTTTTTTTTTTAATTTTAGATTTTTGTTTGTTTTTTTTAGAATATTTATTAATTTCATGTTTCGAAAAAAATGGATATATTTTGGCCGTCCGCAAATGGCAAAAGAAATTAAAAATTTTTTTGTATAGGAAACTTCATTTTTTTAATATTTTTATTTTGCTCGTAGCAAAAAACGGCAAGAGTTTTTCTTTTCTCAAGGAAATCTATACATAGGACATTTTGTAACTTCGAAACCCGTTGAGATAGTGAAAACATGGTTGGGTAAATCTATGACTAACAATGATACAAAATGCGATAATAAAAACAAGTAAGAAAGTATATCACATTGTGTATGTGCATCAAAATTCGGGTAAGGGTCTTATATGGGACTTGTAGCCAATTGTGAGCAGTATAGTGTATATTTCTATGAAACATAAGTATGCATATATTATGTCATTTATGCATTTTAGCGTGATTCCCGAAAGTAGACCTTACATGGGAGCTATGTTTAATTATAGACTATCTTCATAAAATTTGGCAGTGTGATCTATACTAATATAAATCCTATAAGTTTCAAATATTAACTTGATATTAAAATTTCTATAGACTTTACGGACATTAGGTTGATTTTCTGAAGAGGGGTTTATATGGTAAATTTTAGACAGAACTTCTTTAAGTTTGGCACACACATTTGTGCTTATATATAACTTACATATGCCAAATTTTATTAAAATATGTATGTATATTTAGATATTTATGATCGTTAAACCCCTAATACGAGAGGATAAAGACAAATTTTATAAAATTATTTTAAAAATTGCAACATACAGTTGCATTATAAGCTTTACATGGACGGACGGACGGTTGGACATCCAATCTGATTGGTATACATTAAAGTGAGTCTTAGAGCAATATTTACAAACTTCAGCACAAATGCCCACAAAAAATATAAAAATAGGAATAGTTCAAAATGCATATATATTTTACAATTAATTTCTTATGAATTAGGGACAAGAAAAAGAAAAGAAAAACGATAAAAAGTAAAGGCTTAAGGATGAAGAAGTAATTTATTCGCTCCAAATAGAAAAAAAAAAGAAATTCCTTTAAAATCAAAATAGGTCTAACCAGAATCGTGTTGTATTAATATGATATGAACATGAAAAAATCCTTAAAATTTTTCTTGTATTAGTTTTTACAAACAATTTTTTTTAAGTATATAGAAAACTAAGGTTTAGGAGGCCAATGGATTTTCAATATCAAAACGGACAGAATAGCCAATAGCGAATGTCAGTGAAATTTACTCCTGATATTGGCTATTAGAAGTGTTCATTAAATTATACATTTTTAGACTTTATCCCGTTACGGTCCAAAAAAAAAAAAAAAAAGAAAAAAATGACGCTTTGAAAACCAAAAAAAAAGTTAAAAATTTATAAAGGTGTAATTGTTCAATTGCTAATAACTTCTAAAACATAAATTGTAGATCTCTGGTTTTGGATTCTTATTAAAAAAAAAATATTACCTTTATAATGATATGTATACAATTTACTCATATCAAAAGTTCAAAAATTAAAGTCGGACATATAAAAATCGAACCATTAGCTTACAAGTTATGGACCGGAATATAATTTAATTACTAGTAACCTCTAAACTATTCAAAATATAATTCAAACTTTAGTATCATTTAAAAGATAATTTTATTGTCTTTAAAATGATATGCAGAAATTTAATTTATTTCTAAAGTTCAAAGATCAAAATTAGGTTTATAAAAATTAAACCATTATATCTCCAAAAGCAATATTTGTAACATTCTTAAAAGTTATATGCGGTTATGTAATTTTATGTTGGACACTAATTTGGATTACAAGTTATTTAGAAAAATATAATCTAAAGTCACATTTTCTATATAAAATTTCATTTATTTTAATATGTGCTCATAAAAAGACATCATTAGTTTGTAGTTATTGGTGAACTTTATTTTTATAGCTATTTAGAATTTTTGCATTCGGGCTTAAGTTCGTTGAATAATTGTAAAAGTTTTGTCGGACACTCGGCAGAACAGAATGCATTTTCTAGTCCGCCACGACCGTTATCAGCACTTTTCAGTGTCCTACCGTTCGCTATAAATATCACTTAGTTAACTCACAACTTTTCGAGAAATGAAATCTGTGACTTATTTTCCCTATATGTTAATAAGTACGATAAAGCTTTTTTACAATTATTTTGTATTCTCCTTTTTCAATAATTATTATTTGTATGCTTAAAGCTACCAGTTAGGTAGCAAATGAAGAAATGTATTAATTGTTATTGTCTAGCCACTTATTAAGTAGCAATGAACAATGTTGTTGTTATTATTTGATTTGTTCCTTCAGTTTGTTTCTCTTTTTAGAAATACTTAACAGGGGAGTCAAGTAACACTTTTGTACTATGCCCAGTGTGAAAGTTAATTAATTTGTATTTTTTGTTGAAATTTTTTATAGTTGTTTTTAGAATTTTTGTATTTGGGCTTAAGTTTATTGAATAATTATAGAAGAATACATTGTAAAAGTTTTATTGGTCACTCGGCAGAATGGAATGCATTCAATCGTATTCTTCTACAATTATTCAATAAACTTAAGCCCGAATGCAAAAATTTAAAAAAAACATATTTTCAAATTAATTTTTGTAAATGATAACTTCTGAACTCAATAAGTGGTCCGACTTGAAATTTTGCACGTATACGGAGAAGAGTTACAACATAATCAAATATATAAATAAAATATACTTTTTAAGAATTTAAAAATACGTTTTTTAGATATAATGATTTGATTTTTATTTGTCCAACTTTGACCTTTGAACTTTTGATATAAATGTGTCTTTAACGTGAAACTAAAGCCAGAGATCTATCATTTATATTTTAGAAGTTATTAATCAAAAAGCTACTTATAAAATAAGCCATATACATATAATCAAAATTGATTCACAAATGTTGATCTTATTTAAAATTAAATACAGGCACTTACATGTATAAAAATTTTGCGTTCACTTAATATTATATGTAGTAAATATTATAAATATGACACATACGTATACAATTTTCCTTAAAGTTAAGTTAACTGTGAACAAAATCATTATTTGTTCATATATGACTTATTTTAATCGTAATATATCTAACTTTATAATTAAGGATAAAATAAACGCCATTTTTAACTTTTCAATAACGTTCAAAGAAAAAAATTGTACAAATTTTAAGTGAAAAAAAAAACTTGAAGCTAATTTTAGTAGGCATCTATTGGAGTTGGAGTAGAATTCTAGAGGATTACTAGAGTGATCACCTTAAAGGGAAACGTATTATAAAATATTGCTTTGCAAATTCTACTTTCTTACCAATGCACATAAATAAAAATTTTATCAAGTTTATACCATTAAATATTTTCTATACAAGTAAACCAAATCATAAGCATTACAAAGTACAGTATGTAAACAAAATCGATTACTAATCCAAGTACCCAGACAATTTCTACTCAGTATATATTTTCTTTTCTTTTTAAAACCTAAAAAAATTAATCGGCGTAAATTCGTTCCCTGTTTGAAATGCAAAATCGGTTTGCGATAGGATTTGAAGAGCAAACAATCAGTAAGAAAATTTAAACATTTCAAATCCGACTTTAAAAATATTTCATATAATAAACAAAGTAAGTCCGCATGTCACCGCTCCCTCACAGACATTTCAAAATCTTGCTCAGTCAGAATTTTTAGGATGAATAGTTTTATAAGTAATCCGACTTTTAATTTTCTACATCATATGGAAGCTTTAGAAAGCTCTGGAAGGATAAAAAATTCTTTGGGAATTATATATTAATCCACGTATTTCCGAACCCTGATAGTGCTTTCAAAATCTATATCCGTTACGATTTTTGTGACAAATAGTTTTATAGCTAATACGAATTTTAATTTTTTATATCGTCTGGGAGCTACAGAATGCTTAGGATATTATATATACACACAACGTCAAAAGAAAATATCAAATGAAGAACGCTAAGATAAACTTAAATGTAAATTTTCAAAGAAAATGGAAATTTCTTCAGGACATAGTTTTTATCTGAATATTTGATAATTTTGTTTAGATTTTTTTACGTGTTACCGTAGTAATTTTTCTTAAAATTTGGCTATAGAATTTTGTTCTGCTTTATGAATTACCTTTAAAAGATTTTAAAAAGATTCCAAAGTATTATAAAAAATCCAAACTCAATTAAACGGATTTTCTTTGCTTAATTTAGGAATATTTTGAAAACTATATTAGGAACATTATTTACGAAATTCAAAATCGTAGCCCAGACTAATTTTAATACTTAGACGACCTTTGGTGCTAGTGAATATTTTATATTACAGATATATTAAAAAACAAAATCTAACTTATACAAGAAAAATATGCAGTTGTTATTATGATTTTGTATAAATTTTACATAAAAAATCATTTATTATGTATAAAATAAATTTAAACTAATAAAAAATTGAATGCATTCCTTTAAATGTATGCTCTATTATTTTGCTAATTAATTTTGTTTATGTTGCATAAAATCCTTGTGTTTGTGTTTTTCTTTTCTTTTTCAATTCATAAACCTAATATTCAATATAAATTGATTTGTTTCTTATTTTTTTTAATTAAAATATTTTATTTTCATACAAATTGTACGTACATACATATTTATTATTTCACTAATTAGATTTTTTCCTTAAAAAACAAATAACTCAATAAAAAATTTATTTTCATAACTTTTTTCCCTTCTATTCTATATTCATTACATAACTTAAATATTAAAAAAGGAAAACCTATTCAATTTTCTCATTTACTTTTATATAAATACTTTAATTCAGTAAATATATATTTTTTATATGTATACAAATTTATATAGTAAATAATAATTATAAATAGAGTTAAACAAAAAAGAAAAAAAAAAAACAATTAGAAACCAATTCTACTTTTTTTCCTCTTTCACTCTTTGGCAACTTTTAATATTTAATTTTAAGTGAAATTGAATTTGAATTTGTTATGTTGTTTATGTTTTTTAATTTAAATTTTACAAAATAAATAATTAAAAAGTAAATTAAATAAATAATAATATTGAATAACATAAATGTAGAAATTCATTCATTAATGATTTATATTTGTTTCATTTTTTCTTTATTATTGTTGTTATGTGTTTTACAAACATTTAGTGCCACCACGTTGGATTGTTGAACCTAGCGATGCCAGTGTAGAACGTAACCGTCACATAATGCTGCACTGTCAGGCACAAGGTGTACCCACGCCCAGTATAGTATGGAAAAAGGCTACGGGTAAGTTTGTGAAAGGAAACTTTATTTTAGAAATAAAGTAAACAAAAAAAATTAGGCAATTAACAGAGACTCGCCTGTTATTGAGGCTTGTTATTGATGTTTATTCATTAACACATATTTTCGATATTCAAATTGCTTGCTTTCAAATAAGAAAACTATTTTTCATTATCTAGAAATCTAAAATATGACATGAAAGTACTCAATTCGTCATTAATGTTGACACAAACTGTCAAACACATCAATACAATCATAAAGCAATTGTATACTTAAAAACAAATTTTCTCATTATTAACTATTCTTTGAACAGATTCATCTGTCAATTGCACTTTGCAAGCAATACGATCTAGTCATTATTATTACTATTGTTGTTGTGTTGCAATTAATTTCCATAATATTGTTGTTGTAGAATATTGGGTGGCAATTTTCAAATACTGATACACACAAAAAAAAAATAAACAGAATTCTATACATACACACACACATACACACACACTTATACACAAATATATGCACATCTAAACCACTTTATAATATATATACATAAGTACAATTCACTTTTGCAACAATACCAACAATCACTTTTCAATTACAGGTAGCAAATCAGGTGAATATGAAGAAGTGCGTGAGAGACCATTTACAAAATTACTATTGAATGGTTCATTACTATTGCAACATGTCAAAGAGGATCGTGAAGGTTTCTATTTGTGTCAAGCCAACAATGGTATTGGTACTGGTATCGGTAAAGTGATTCAACTGAAAGTTAATTGTAAGTATATTTTTTTGTATATGTTTTATATTTCCTTTACTTGAGTACTATTTTATATTCATCAACATGATTCCTCACCATACTTTCGCTATTCCGAAAATCATTTGTTAAACATTTTTTCGCCTCATCATCTCTTACACCCCTTTTAGTGCAAATAACGTAATGTTGTATAACTAAGAGAAGAAAATTACAAAAAATAAAAATGAATACAGTTTAATGCACTTTAATTGAGTAAATACATCTATGTGAGTACTTTGTAACCAAACACAGTGGTATCTAGGTAAAAATTGAATGATGGCACACCTTTATTACTCGTAGCAAAATACACACATTCTTTTTTTATTATCAACACATTTGATTTTAATGACTTCTAATTTGAACTGTAGGTAGCAGTATTACCGTTAAGAATTTTTAAAAAGTGCCGAAAGAAAGGTATTTTAAAAAATAAAGTTGCCAAAAAAGGGTAGCCCTTCAGTTCATTTATAAATCCTTTATATAACTATACTGTGAAACAATCTCAAAGTAATTAATTTCTACATTGGAATTAATATATAATGGCATAGTCTTAAAAAGTCGCCATTTTGTCCCATTTTAGAAAAGGACCAAAAAAGTGACCAGGTGTTTGAAAAAGGGGCAGTTGGAAACTATAAATCTGTAAAGGAGAAATTTTGGAAAACTAGAATATTATATTAGAATTATAAAATAAATGTAAAGTGGATAACCAGAGATTGAAATGCATATTTACAAATAAGAATGCAATATTAGACCTTGCGACAGTAAAGCCAATCACAGAAAAAATTGTAATAAATCCATATCACCTAATAGTTGAGTATACTATAATTACATCGTTTATTAAGATATATAGAAAAAATTATTATCTTATATCTTTCAATTAACACAATCGTTTCATTTTACATCAAAATTTAATTAATATATTTAAGTAAAATAAAATAAATGAAATAGTAAAAATAAAATTCAAGAAAATTTTTTTCTTATTTTTAATTTATTTAATCATCTGTTTGATTAATTTAATAATTTCTTTTTAATTGGAAAATTTTTCTGTTTTTAATTTTTACAGCTATCAGTAACTGCTATAATCATTTTGGTGAGAGCTACAAATTTAAAAATTTTTTAATTGAATGAATTATTTTGGTGATTAGAAACTTTATTCTGTGTATATAGATCTCATACATATAACAATTAGAGTTTTTCCGCTTTCAGGAAATTGGGATTGATTTTTAAATTTCTTGCCAAAAATAAATAATTAATTTTTTCTTAATATTTATAAGATAATTAATTTAAATGAAGGATAAAAAATTTTAAATAATAAACTAATTAATCATAAAACGATAAAATAATTCAGTTCTTTTTGAAATATTGGCATTTTGCAAATTAAATGAAAAAAAATTTCATTATAAAACATCTCACCCGAAAGTCGAATCATTAGCTTGGTTTTCATATTGTTCTGTAGGTAAAACTTTTTACGAATATTTTTACGCAAATAAGGTTGTTGCTAAGAAAGCCCCAAAGAATTTAACAGATTTCTGAAGCCCTGTTCTTTCCCATTCGCTATATCGAGTATCGGGGATTTCCCGTGAAAAAATCTAATACCAATTGGTCGGTAAATAAATATAATTTTAATTTTGTTCCTATTTTTTCAAAATAATTATAAATATTAGTATTTATATTCTTTCACAAAAAATATATATACAAATTCAAAATATATACAAATTATATACAGTTTTTGATTAAAGAAAGACTATTATATTTTTAATATATGAGATGAAAATAAATACTTTTGAAATCATTTTCGTACACTCAAAGAAAAAAATAGTTTTGAATAAAAATTTAAATTAAATTATTAATCAGAATTTGAGAATGATTTAAAATATTTTTATAATTAAATAAATTACGCAAAACCGAAGTATTCTAATAAATTAAATTCAAATTTTTCATAGAAAAATCTAAAACCAAATTTAAATTACAAATGGTACGTATTCCATTATTTTATTAATTGAAATTCAACCTATTAAAAAATTAAATTAATTCAATTTATCACTTATTTTTATTTATATCTGATTAATATATTATTTTGAATTTTGATCATTTTGAATAACTGATACAATTAAAATTGGAATAGTAGACCAAAAAATACAACATTAGTTTAGAAGCATGAAAAAACACATAAAATTATATGTATCTACGTGTTTTTAAAATATTACGTTTTTGTTATATTATTACACTTATATAAATTACAATAGGTATTGATAATAGTTCTTAATAAATATTTATATTGGGTAGCAAATAAAATACAGGCACATTTAACATTTTCAAAATGCTTTTGTGCAAACTCATTGTTATATTAAAAAATATATTCATAAATATATCAACCATAAAAAAAATAAAAACTGAAAATTTTTAATTACACAGGTTACAAATTCCGTTCAACTTTTCGAGCTGAATAAATGAGAACTAATTGTAAGTAGGGTCACTATAGAATATAGAATTTGTTTTTAAAAATTGGTTTCAGTTTTCGAGTTCTCACGTATTGGAGAAATCAGCTGTCATAACGACTTTTTGATTTATTTATTTTAGTCTTAATCTTCACTTAGATGCAAATGAGAAAAACTAAACAAGGTATATTTAAAAAATCTAATATTAGAAAATTAATGATTCACGGAATCTTTAAATAGCATTTTACTCCCGACAAACCTACAACGGAGGGATAATTAGAAAATAGTGTTTGAAACATTATCGGTAATCAAAAATCCCACTTTTTGCATAAAATTATGGTGAGTTTGTTGCAAAATATCACAAGATTGGATATCGAGTACCTTTGAAACTTAATTTTCTATAGTCAATATTTCACTTAAAATTTTGGTGGTAAAATTTATGAAAAAGTAGAGCAAATATATAAAATTCCTACTTTTGGACTCTAATACATGAAATAGATCTCAAAAAATACGAACGATTGCACAGATCTTTAATTCCGATTTATCACTTCTTAACGAATAATTTGCTTATCAGATCTCAAATATAGCAAACAAATATTTTTTTTGATATCCCGAAAACCAGAACCAATTTTGAAAAAATGAGTGAAGATTCGAATTCGGAGTCCCAAGTGATCTTATAAACCACCTCTAATTGCTCAGGTCCATAACATTGTATACCTGCGTTATTTAAGTATTAGTTATTTCAGCGTCTCGCAGTAGTTCCAAACCGTTTTTTTATGAAAATATCTCATTAGAATTTCAACAGAAACGAGGTGAGTAAACCACCAAAGTTGGTCATCTCGAGTATGCTTTTTTTAATCACCAAAAATCATTCATTATTTTACATAAAAAATCCTTGTAAATCCCTACAAAAAATACGCTTACATGTATAGATTATTTCTTTTAATTTAAGAGATATTTAGGTCGAAATAAATTTTTAACTCATTTTTAGCGGTGTTTTTTTAGGTTTCTTTTAACGAGCGGGCTCAATATTGGCCCTAATTTCTTTTTTAATATTCATCAGATTCCTTACAAAATTGGACCCCGAGCGGTGTCTCGAGAACATAATAATAACCATTCTTTAGTCCTAAATATATAAAATTAATGTGTAAAAATTGTTGATGGCGAAAGGTCAAAGTAAAAAATCGTTATCTTAGAAAACTGTGTCGTCCATTAACATTGACGAGGGTGACACCCGATGTAAGAGTACTATTGTGATTATATTATCTGTGATGTATATAACTTTGTCAAATATTTTTGTACGTAAGGAAAATTATTAAACGTTTAGTAAAAGCAATTGTAAATTTGAACGAGTAAAAAATTGGAAATCTAAGAAATCAACATGATTTTTTAAATTAAAAAAAAAAAACTTATTGGAAAAAGTTGAAAACTATAGAAATGTTAAATACTATGATTTTTGTATTCTTACATATAGACTCAAATACATAAAATGTACTGATAATATAAATATTAGCTAAAAATTTCACATTCTATTAAATTTTGTCATATTTCAAAACTATTTTGGTAATTTTTCCATAAATATTGATATTTTTGGAATTATTATTTATTGTTTTTCACATTTCAGTCATTATTACATATAATGGATTTTAAGACATATTTGTAGCATATTTTGTTATTTATAGAAGATATTTTGACATGCTCAATAGAATTCATACATATATATTTACTTTTTAAAATTAATACTTTAAAAATGTGTGTGAATTTAATTTTTTCCAATTGGTATCTCCTTTAATGTGACTTTTTTTTGAAATTAATAGTACTTAAAACTTTGCTGCTTTTTTGGAATATGTATTTTGACATATATATCCTTTTTTATTTATTGTTTTCTTTCATCGAAAATGACGCTTAATTCAGCGAATAGCAAAAATAACTCACTTTATACTTTCTTTTATTAATTTGGTCACAGGTGGATAAAAATAAGAAAATTTTAGAATTCTGTTTTTCTTTTCTTACACCAGCATCCGTCCGTCTGTCATTATGACGAGCAATAAATTTGTAGGGTATCCCGAGAAACCGCTTTTTTGAGTTTCTGATGTAGGAAGACCACTCAAGCTCTGTGCATACCAAAAAATTAAATTGGTATTTAGCTCCCTTTCAGTCACTGAGATATCAAAATTTGGTACTGTGCTTTTGCTCATATGAAAATTATTTATGTTAGATATTAATTTAATACTATTTTATTATTCTTGGATTTTTACATGCAAAGTTGTTTTGAAAGCAGTCTTACGAATTACTGGGTATTCTTCATAAAATTTTACACTGAAAACTCTTATATTTCCACATTTTTAATAAAGTAAAGGTTAATTTAAAACATTTTGAACTTGGAAATTTATATGTTAGATTTAATGAACCGCCTACAACCAACCTCAATAGACTTCATCCATGTACCAAAAAACTCAGATGTATGAAGTCTTTGTTTAATTATGTTAACACGTGCGACCTATAGTTTGCCCACAAATTTTATATGGTTTTCTCTTGTTCTCTTTCAAATTTTTCATATTGCTAAAGAATATGAAATATAAATAATTTAGTTAATTTTGTGAAATTTGTTTATCCTTAAAATTTTGCATAAAAAGATAAAATATTAAAAGATGAAAAACTGAGAACGCAGTATTGTTATGTTGGGTCTAGAGTTTCATATGTATATGGTCTTATTCAAGTGCGAAAAGTACTGTCGCACGGTGTTATAGGTTACAATTTTGAAACTACATATATTAATGAAGATATCTTAATAACACGGTGCTGCAGTGAAAAAAAAATTAGAATGTAATATCCCGGCAAAAAAAAAAGAACATTAAAAGAAGTCAATAAAATCCTGAACTTTTGATCCAGAAGTAGTGCAAATTCGGATCATTTCCAATGAATTTAATATAGGTTTGACATTACAAGTTTTTTTTTTGTTTGATGTTCGTTTTCATTAATTGAAGAAAATTATTTTTAATCTTTTATTATAAAATATGCATAACAATATTTTTCATTTGATTAGAACAATTATTATTAAGTAACAAGTATTTGTAAATTCTCAACGGTTTATATCAAAAAAAATTATATGAATCGCTTTTTAATAACATCTTCGGATGATGTTTATATATTTATATATTCTTAAGCACAAGAAACAGTACGCTTATTGAAACTTTGGAAGTAGTGAAAAAGTACTTTCTTAAAAATGACTTCTATTTATTATTGCTGGGATATTGTAGTTTTTAGATATGGCTGAATAGATTATTATATAATTTTTAGAATTTTCGATAAACCTCCAAAATCGGGAGTTATATCCAAACAAACCCGTTTTTCGGACTTAATTTTTTATTTTATTAATTTATTTCTTTTTTTGAATTTACAGCCAATTTTGAACCACACTTTTTCAGAAGACATATTTTTTCTTACTATATCCTTCACCACAGGTGTAAAGGGTATACATAAGTTTGTCATTCCGTTTGTGATTTCCATAATTTTAATCGGAGAGCAAGATAGTTTATACTATTTGAATCCTTGTAAAAAATGATGTCTATAGGACTATGTCCGTCCGTTGAAATTGCGTTTATGAAGCCATTATATCAAACGATCGGAAATCCTTTCGAGAATTTTGCTGTTATAATTGAGCAAGATCGGTTCATAAATTTTTGACTTTTTGAAGCCCCTATTTAAGCTACGGATTTCGTTTATATATAGATCGGTCGTACATATTTTTATAAAATTTCGGTTTTTTAAATTAACCAAATTGACTCATAAAGAGCCGAGTTATGGGCTAAAAACTGAAAAGATCTGTTAAAAATACACACACACAAACATTTATGCTCAAGCATTCCAAAGACTTTAGTGTTGTTATAGTTTTTGTACATATAAGCAAGCAGTTTATTTCACAAAAGCTGTATTAGAATGATTGTTGTTTCTTGTATATGTAGTCAGTTAGTTCGTATTCAGAGCTGTAATTGGACTATTCTTTTTCGATTTTAATTCGTTACGAATTTGCTAAATTTTGAATTAATTCTTTTCACAACAAAAAAGAGTTGAATGAAATTTGAATCAATTCAAACGAATTAGGCAGAAATGAATTGAAATTTATATTCAAATTCAAATGAATTTGTAGAATCAGTTGCAATTCATTTTCAGTTCAAATGAATCTGTAAAATGAATTGCAATTCGTTTTTAATTCAAATGAATTTGTTAAAGTGAATTGCAGTTCATTTCCAATTCGTTTGAATTGAACTGATTTTTAATTAATTCAAATGAATTAGAACAATGAATTGTAATTCAATTGAATGAAATCAAAAATAAGTTACAGTCAATCAAATTCAAAGGACATCTAGGGGGAATGAAAAATGGAAATTTGAAAAAATAAAAATTTAAGTTTCTTTTGGCAAATAAATAAAATTTTTCCATTTTGATAGGATTTTCGCCGATACCTAATAATTCAATTCCTATTCTGCCGCTACCTGACAATTCCATTACATCATGGGAATTTAAAATCTAAGAATTTTTTATCTTTAGACTATAGCAGGTGAGATAAAAAACGAGAGTAATGCTTATGTCTTTTACATAAAAAATTAATTAAAGAACAAAATGGCAGTGATGCGTGCTGTAGATTTACTTACAAAATCAATTCAAATTTCAATCAATTCAATTTAAATGAGTCGGAAATGAATTGCTAATTCTTCTTTCTAATTCATTTGAATTAATACAAAATCAATTCAATTCAAATGAATTGCGATTCACTCTGACAAATTCATTTGAATTAGAAACGAATTGCAATTCATTCTACAAATTAATTTGGAATGAATTGCAATTCATTTGAATTGTAAATGAATTGCAATTCATTTTTACCAAATTTATCGCGAATTCATTCAAAAATGAATGATTCATTTACAGCTCTGTTCGTACTTACGTATGCTTTTAATTTTTGTGTTTTCTTTTTAAGAAAACTGTGATTCTGGAACTAATGTTTGTATTATTTATTTAAGTATAAATACGAAAATAGCAAAGCATACTATTATTTTTTTATTTGTGGGTAAATTGGTGAAGGGTATAAAAGATTCGGCACAGCCGAATAGAGCGCTCTAACTTGTTTTTTCCTAATACCAAATCTTATTAGGGTAAAATGAGCCATCGGTTTTTGCCATAACTATAACGCGAAATAGTGACAATAAAATACACGCAAAATAGCGGAATTTTATGAGTTTTACAACTTTGAAAAAATCATATGTTCTACAATTCTCTCAAACGATAGCTCATTTTGTTCCTAATAAAATATACTATTAGGAAAAAATATGAAAAAGATTTATTTTCTAATAATGTGTGGGTCAGAAATGGCTGTAAAGTTCAAAAAATAGAAGTAAAAAATTGAGTTTGTGTCCTTAATAAGGCCTGTTCATGAATAAAATTGTCCCATTGTAATACTAATATTACTTGGCAACCGTAAACCAAATCGGTATAAAAAAGTGCCATTTTTAGCAAAAATTAGTCAAACTCAAATATAGTATTGTTCTTCGGAACTTAAAGGATTCAATAAATTCAGTTATGTGGGTTATGTGTCCAGACACAGATTTTTAAATTTCTCAAAAAATTGGGATATTTAGCTATCTGTTAGTAGTTGTAATATTTGAAGTATAAAGAGATGGTTGTAAAGGGACCAATAAACACAAAAAATTATATCAAAAAGTATTTAGAGACTCCTATAAAAATCTTTATTCAACAACACAATAGTTCTGTGCTATTTTAATCAAATTTTGCCAACACTCACTATACAAAAGACACGGTTGTACTGTATAGTGCAAATATTATATATTTTTTTCCTATAAAATTAAATTCTTCAAAGTGCCCAGAGATCCGCCAAAATAAGAGACATCGGCTGCTGATGAAAATATCATTATTAAAAATAGAATAGTAATAAGCTGTCAAGATTTCAGAATAAATGGGCGAAGAGCCTACTCTAATGTTGATAAAATTATTGTACAAAAACTGATTTGGGGAGATCAGAAAATGGTCCAAAGATTTCATTAAGACAAATCAAAATAACATAATATTTATTTTTAATGTAAATATACTACAATTTAATTAAATAAAGTTTTAGTTAAGATTTAAATACAGGATTTCATTTTATGATAAAAAATGCAAAAGACGGTATTTTCGTGGACAGGCTTTATCTTACACAGTTCAGCTATGAATACAAATGTGTATATCGACAATTTCATGAAAGAGGGACCAAAAATTTACCAAGTGTCTTTCGATTTTCCTAAATTTTTCAACGCAAATAGTACACGGAAATCTGTATCGATTTCGGTTTTTAATTTCACGAAATTGCAAAAACTCGCAATTGTATCTCGCTTTTTCCCATTCTGAAAAATTAAAAAAAAGAATCAGAAGTATATAAATTTAAATATCAATATCTCTGGGAGAGTTTTGTAAATTTTAATGATTAAGCGCCATTTGAATTTTGCTTATGTCGGCAATACGAATATATGAAATATATATACGAAATATACGAATATTTAACAAAATAGGAATGATTTTTTGATTGCATTTTCATTAAATATGCTTTTCAAAATTTTCGATTTGTTAACATATTTTTGAAAGCATTGAAACTTTACTTTCAAATAGGAATCTAAATTTTTTGGGACTCACACATCTACTATGCACAATTTCGTTTTACAGCCTATTCACATTTTTTCATATAAAAATTCTATTTTTATGGTAAAATTTTTAAAATATGAATAGGTTTACATTACATTTATTGGGTTACTTTTAAAAAATTTATTAAAAATAGTAAGCAATTAATAGTAATTAAAACAGTTTGAAATACACCTAAATAAATTGCATTTTCATTTTGCAAATATTTTTGAATGAAAAGGATATTTTGTAGATGTTTACTAAATTACCTAAAACGAAGACAATAGCATTTTACACGCTTTTGAAATTATATCAATAACTTCAAGAGATATTTGAAACTGCATTTTTCTATATTTTGTTAACTTTTATACAAATTTAAATCATTTTTGGGATAAAATAAAAAAAGAAAAAAAACCAACGAACCTCCCCATCCATGATTTCGATGAGATTCATTGCATCTCAAAATTTTCAAATTCATTGCGGAATAGTTTTTATTACCGTTCAAATTTCACTACTTTCAGATATTTTTTTTAAATACATCAATTTTAAATCCACATATTTTCGGACCTATTAGTCTGATTTAAACGAACTTTGCCTCAAATTAATCCCTAATAAATATAGTTTCTAACTATTTTTTTATAAAAACATCATCTTTGAAAACAAATTGATATTGAATTCAATATTCGTTCTTGTATCAAGGATGTTGAAAATCATTTCTTTCATATTTATAATTTTTCTTTAAAATGTTCCTTAGAGTGTTTCGAATAACATATAAAAAAAATTGTAGTGGAATCATGAGGAAAAGTTGATAAAATTAAATTTTAATAAAAAAAACTCATTTATTTTAGTAATAATTTGATGTTTTTTAAGGTATTTTTGTTTTGTGTATGAAAATATGTGAATAGATTTTTCTGAAATCAATAGCGTACATAATATATGAGTGTGTCCCAAAACGTTTGGATTTCCATTGTAATGAAATAATTCCATATTTTCTAAAAGAGCTAAAAACACATAAATTTTGAGGTGGTATATTTATCGAAAATTGTATCAAACAAATGCAATTCCATTAAAATGCTTTTTTTTAATTTAAATAATTTTTGAAATATTTTGGTTAAAGATTACAATAACACAATTTAAACGCAATTTTAATTTTTTAAGTGGTCTCCAAGATATTGTTGTTTAAAATAGGATACTTTTATGACTTCTTAAGTTTCTCAAAATATCGATAAGTAAAGAAAAATCGTAAAATTTTACGACTTTGCAAGTCGAAAATAGAAAGTCATAAATAGATCTAAGGTATCTATCTCAAATCATTGATTGAAACAGTCAGTTAGAAATCGCCGATTTATTGTCAAGATATTTCCATTTAGCCACACTGAGAATCTTGGTTCCAAGAACTATTTTTTAAAGTCATTTTTATTACTTCTCCAAGATATATTTATTTTGTAAAATTTTTCAAATGAATAAAATATAAACGTAAATAATAAGCCAAAAATCCTTGAAAAATCCTTGAAAAGATATTTGAAATTTTAAAATTATTACTGAAATAAATATATATGTAGATATATATATATATATATATATATATATATATATATATATATATATATATATATATATATATATATAAATCAATGATGTCAGGAAACCACAATCATTGGGCATCAATTTCAGCCAAAGTTTAATTAAATCGGACAAGTAGATCTTAAGATATATGGATTTAAATTTCATGTGTTAAAAAAAAAATCTGAAAAAAGTGAACTTTGAACCCCGATAAAAACTAAACTATAGCGAATTTGAAAATTTTGTAGAATCTTAAATTTTGTATTGATGTAGTGATTGTGTACACCGAATTGTGTCAAATTCGGAGATGGTGGGGCTCATAGGATGTTCGAAAATTTTTGTTTTATCCCAAAAATGATTTCAATTTATAAAAAAAGATAACAAAATATAGAAAGTATGCAATTTTAAATATTGATATCTCTTAAAATTATAGATTGATTTGTGTAATTTGTAAAGCGTATAAAATACCATTATTTTCGTTTTGAGTAATTTAGTCAACATCTTCAAAATATCCTTTTCGTTCAAAAATATTTGCAATA
This sequence comes from Protocalliphora azurea, assembly GCA_932274085.1. Lineage (NCBI taxonomy): Eukaryota > Metazoa > Arthropoda > Insecta > Diptera > Calliphoridae > Protocalliphora > Protocalliphora azurea. The sequence goes on from OW026522.1 coordinate 104,115,852, forward strand.
TACAAATGAAATTTATAGATGCATTTCTAACACTTAAATTTTAAATGTAATTTTTTTTTTTTGGGTGTAATTTAAGTTGTTTTGATTACTATTAGTTGCAATGTTAATTAGTTTAGTATTTAAATTTTTTATATATTTTTAAAAAGTAACACAACACATTGTTTTAAATAAAATATATAAGTCTATTCTATTTGTCATCATCTCTTCATAATCCCACTATAGATTTTTTATATGTTGTTCTTGAACATTTTGAATGAAATTGTAAAAATGAAAGATATAATTTTTTGAATATCTTTGATACAAGGACGATTATTGAGATGTAGATATTAAGCATCAGTTTAAGTCAAACTTTGTTTAGATCGGACAAATAAATCCGAAGATATATACGGATTTAAACTTCATGTATTTTAAAAAATATATAAAAAAGTAAATTTGTAAGTGTGATTAAAATTAGACTACAAAGAATTTGAACATTTTGAAGAAATTTAAACTTTGTATGGGATGCGCGTGTATACCAAATTTTATCAAAATTTAAGGTGTTGAGACCACAAATTGCGTTTTTTTGTTCGAAAAATTTTGTTTTCTCCATTTTTCAAAAAATAAGAAAAAAATATTATTTTTATATGAAAAATTTGGAACATATTTCTTCCATCTTATTATATGTAGTAGATGTGCGCGTTTCAAAAATTTTAAATTTTTATTCTAATGTAAAGACTCCATATTTTTCAAATGTGTTAGAAAATCAAACATTTTAAAAAATCTGTCTCATGTTGCAAATGTTAGTGTTAAAGCCGACATTAACAAAATTCACATGTCGTTTAAATTATTAAAATTCCCAAAGCCTTAAGGTTACATACTTTTTAAAATTTTTGGATATATATTTTCAAAAGTGTAAAGCCTTTTATTTCTAATGCAGTTTACAAAACTTAATTTGGTTAACAGGTGAAATCCGAAGAATTTTGGATATAACTCCAGATTTTTGGGGTATATTGAAAATTCTAAAAATGGAACAGTAATCTACTCACCAATACTTACAAACTGCACAATGTTAGTGTCTTCAACATTTTTTTATTTTGTAGCATCATGTAATCTGTGCATTTTCTCAACTAGTCTCTCGGAATATGGTTTTAAATATATCAGAATATGGTTTATAATGTCTTGTATGAGGTCCTTTGCCAATATTCAAGAAGATCATAATTGACCATAGATCGCATATAAGGCCCATTTCCGAAAATATCCAAAATATATATTTTGGGAGACTATAGCATTATTACTTATTTTTCTTTGGTTTTTTCACTTTTTGTTAAGAATATAAGGATTTTTCCCAAATTAATAAAATTTTCATGCTTATTCACAGAACTATTGTGACTCAAACAGGTGAATTTGTGACTATAGTCTTAAAATTAATATTCACAAACTAAAATTTTATAATTTTTAGTTTTCCAGATTAAGACATGAATATATAAAATCATAAGAGTTGTGGCTATAATAAAAAAGGCATTTTTTGACTGAAAATGAAAAACAAATGTAAATAATTTTATTCTGAGAAAAACAATGCATACACAGAAAAAGTCTCCAATCACCAAAATAATTCATTCAATTAAAAATTATTTAAATTTGCACCTCTCACCAAAATGATTATATAAATTACTAATAACAGTAAAAAATGAAAAACAGAAACATTTTTTCTACTAAAAAATTTATTAAATCAAGCAAGTAAATGATTAAATGGGTTAAAGAATTAAATGAGAAAAAAAAACTTACTTGAATTTTGTTTCTACTATTCCTTTTATTTTCCTTTAATATACAAATTAAATTTTTAGGCAAAATAAATCAAATATATTAATTGAAAAATATATGGTAATAATTTTAAATATCCTTGATACAAGGACTAATATTGACTTCATTGTCCTTTTCTTTTGCAAAAATTGTTAGAAACTAGAATCTCTAGGCATCAATTTGAGCCAAAATCAATTTAAAGCAATTCTTTTTATTTCAAAATATTATATTTATTGTTTATTTTCAATTGATAAGAAAAGTTACAATTTTTACTTTACAAACCATTTTATGCATGTTTTGTGGCTATGTTAACAAAATACGTAGTTATGAATGATCGAGTCAAAGGAATGGTCATAACTTTTAGTCAAAATAAAATTGTGAATTTTTTAAGAATTTTCTCTGAATAGGCATATCAGTAAAAAGATATTTTTAAAATTTGAGGGACTTATCATACGTCATAAATTGTATAATTCTATCACAATTAATTTTATCTTAAAATATTTTATGTATAATGTTCCCAAAATCCTTATCTTTAAAACGCAATCAATTCTTCCTACTTCAAATAATTCATATCTTTTCACAGTAACAGATAATCCTAAATTTTATACTGCTAACTGATGTAACCTTTTAACTAATTACAATCATTCAACAATTTTAAAAACATTTTATGCCACATTTGTTTCTACACTCCCTTAGGATGAAGAAACAAATAATGATTTTTACCACCATCAGCATTATCGTCATCATCGCCATTATATTTTATATAGTTTGTCACCACTGTACTATTATTACATTCTCATTTCTGTTATAAATATTATACATTTTTAATTATTGCAAATTAATGAAATGCTGATTAAATTTCATTGAGGAATTAAATATTAAAAATGTACAATGTATAAAAACACCTTTTTTTATGGTAAAAGTGTGTGGGTGGACGAGAGAAGATGTTTTGTAACATTTTACCGATATCGAATATTCTGTTATACACAGATGAGTAAAATTAATTTTTTAACATTTATTTATAAGAATTTGTTATTGTTTTTTTTTCTCCCATCTATTTTGCTTTATCATTGAACATTCGAATGAACATGGAAAATATAAAAAAAACTCAAACCAATGGAATTGCTTTTGACTTTTGACATCAACTCACCATCACCATCAACGATATTATCAACATCATCATCATCATCCGTTTTTGCCGTCAACAAAATTATTTTCACCAACATTGACTATGGTAAATGAATGAAAAAAATAATAAATAAAAAAATGTTACAAATGACAAAAATAGCGTCGCCCTATTTCCAATCGACATCACGTTCTGTGACGGTGAAAAAAGGTGATACAGCGATATTGCAGTGCACAGTAAGCGGTGACAAACCGATTAATATCGTTTGGATGCGTTCGGGCAAAAATACATTAAATCCATCGACAAATTACAAGTACGTAAAATGAATTACAACAAAAACACAAAATACACATAAAAAAATAAAATTGCAAAAAGAATTAAAACATAAGAGTACAAATACAGCTTGATTACACTTTGTTGATGTTAAACAAGGTCCCTTTGGAGGTATAGATAGATACGTTTGTATTAATACTCATATTCTTAAGTACAAGAGTATATTTTGTAACTTTGTGCTAAATAATGAGTTTCGAATAATTTTTACAAAAAAAAAAAAAAAAAAAAAAAAAAAACATATACCATAAAGAATAAAATTACAAAAATAAAATGTCAAATGAACATTTAATATAGTCAGCGACATAAGGGAATTTAAGATTTAAAGATGAATTGAATAAATTAATATAATAATTTATGATTTTTTTATAGACTCGGTTTTATAATAAAAATTCCGACTTCTTTTAAAGAACCAATTATTTTTTATGATAACAAAATTTTAATTTAAAACTTGAAAAAATATAATATATGTACATTAGAGTGCTCCAACAAAAACAAACTTTCGAATCTGCACCGTAATTCCCTCTAGGAATGTCTTTTTTATGTAAAAATCTAGTGTGTAAAGAGTGATCATATTTTGCATAGACTTTAATGCTGCACTTGTTAAAAATTTCGAAATATATAAGCTGCATTTTTTGTTATAGTTTTATTCCACAATTTTCAATAATCTTCTTCTAAGAGAAATTTGAGAAAATCCCACTTGAAATCGAGAAAATTCCAAATAGAATTGAGATTTCCTATTTTATATTGAGAAAATTTCAATTGAAATTGAGAACTTGAAGTTAATATTTTTCTTAATACCAAGTTGAAATTCTCAATTTCATTTAGATTTTTCTCAATACTAACATTAAATATTAAGTAAAAATTATCAATTTAAACTGAAATTTTCTCATCTTCACTTAAAAATGGTGTAGTACAAGCAAATTTACTCCACAACACAAAAGTCACCAAAAAATGCCTATTTGTCAAAATCCGAAAAATTCAAATCTAAGATACGGCGAATTTATAAGAGATATCGACCTAATTCTTTATTATGTTATATATTTTTTATAGTGTTATTCATAAAACAGCTTTTTTGAAATTTGTTTAGCAAAATTTAAAAAGAAAAATTGAAATTGATGTTTTGAAACACCCACAATAAAAATGTTAATTAAAGGATTTCAAAAAATCTAGCCCACTTTATTATTATACCTTTTTTAATATCATATTTTCGTCCAAATTTCTTGATTATTATCAAAAACAAAAATTCTCAGGTCGATATCTTGTCTGAATAAATAGAATGCTATATTGGGCTGTGCCGAATCTTATATATCCTTCATACGTGTTGAGATGTTATATGAAAAATTAACACATTTTAAAGTTGATGAAACAACAATATCAAATAACAACATTAAGTTAAAAAATTAAGATAACATTAATTGTAACAAAGGTATCTTGAAAATTTATGGACCGATTAAATTGATTTAAAAATTCGAATTGTGACAGGTCTGCGCAAGAACGAATTTATTGCCTATAAAGGAGCTTTGAAAGTCCAAAAATGCGTTTTGGCCGATATCTCGGGTACAATGGACCGATTGAGTTCATTTCTTCAGCATAAAAATTGTTATCCCTTTTTCATCGAAATCCAATAAAATCTTCTGGTTTTTCCATAATTATTAATTTCTGAATATGGAGTTTTATTTTTTTAAATTAACGTGATATTTACTCTAGCGTACTGAGGTTGCTACACATAATGCGACACATATCAATATTCAATTACCTCAAAGTTATATCTACATAATTTTTGAATTTGGTCAATAATTTCGGTAATATTAAAAAAGTGTTAAATTAAAAGAAAGCGACCAAAAGTTTTTAAACAGCAAAAAAGTTTTTTTTGGGGACACGGGTTTTTTTTATTTTAGACACACCTGATCAAGGAGTTCTCAAAATAAAAATATTTTTTTTTTTTTTTTTTTGGACACGGATTTTTTATTTTAGACACGAAAACTCCTTCTCAAAATAAAAATTCTAAATCAATAATTTGTTTGAAAAAATCGAAAACGATAAAAAAATATACTATTGTACCTTATCGTTGTGGTGCTTCTAATATGCGTATACTCCAATGGCATAGAGAGAAGAAAGTCATCTTCATTCCAAAACCAGGAAAGCTGCGCAAACTCTACAGCATATAAACCCATAAGCATAACATCATTCTAACTGAAAATGCTGGACTGTCGACAGAATTTCGTAAAGGCAAATACCAGACGATGCAATGGATTTTAGACAACACTCTTATATAAAAGAGAGATCCATCGAAACAGCCCTATATGAAGTTGTATACCATATTGAAAGATCTTTTGATTTGGGAAGTCAAGGTGGCTATATTGATATAAAAGGAGTTTGAACAATGTTTCGATCTTAAGTCTTATTGATTCCATGGAACAATTTGTAAGGCACATGATATAAAAATAAGAGACAGAGTGAGCTGTGGTACCTCACAAGGAGGTATACTATTTCCACTGCTACGAATAGAACCCTCAGTAGACTATGTATCTACAGAGGATTCTATCCAATGAAGGTTTTCAACCTTTCTGTTACCCAGACAACGTCGCAAAACTTTTAAGAAGAAAGGATTCTAATTTGTTATGCGAACAAGCAAAGGAAGCTGTCGGCGCGTCTTATAACTGGGCAAAAATGTGATGACTCAATATAAACAGAAATCTGTCGTAGTACAGTCGTATATAGCAAGTGAGTCATTCTCGGATTTATGCCCATTTTAAGCCTTTTGCAGGTGAGTATTAAGGTAGAACATAAATCCGATAATGACTCATTTGCTCTATATGACTGTATTACGACCAATTATTACGTATGCCTCAGTAGTATGGTAGACGTCAGGTAAGAAGAAGGTGAACATAAAAATTCTTCAAAAGATACAAAGATAGTGCTACATTAGCGTATGCTGTGCAATGAAAATAACATCGATAAAGGCGACTGAAAATTTCTTATCAATACGACGGAACAAGATTCAGGTGAAATACGAAACAGCTTTAAGTGCCATTAGATTGATAATAATGGGCGAATGGCTAGTAAAGGACCATAGAACCAGACACCAAACCATACTTTGTAACTTACCAACGGGTAACGTCAAAACAGAAACGTGTGACAGAATCCCAGCTAGATATGTAAGTATTAACTACATCACTAGAATACCCAACAGAGAGGAATGGGATGAAGTAACGGAAATGGAAAACAATTCAACAACCGATTTATATACAGATGTCTGAAAATTTTTGATCTATCTGGAATGGGCTTTATGAAAAGAGCCGAAACATAGGTAAATTCTTTCGTATCCTAGACCACAACACTGTTTTTCAAGCTGAGATCATGGCTATTATCGAAGGCATTAAATGGTTATAGGAAATAAGTAACAAAACTTCAATATTTTTACGGATAGTCTAGCAGTTATCAAGAGCCTAAATAATGATAAGGTAAAATCTTGAAATATTTTACAGTGTAAAACTGAGATAAACTCTTATCTTAATTGTGAAAACCTTAAGAAAATATGGCTTCCGGGATACCATGGTATCATTGGTAATGAAGGAGTAGATAATCTGTTCAAAATGGGACTATCCCTGAAAATACCAAAACTTTCGAAAAGTTCAAAAATTAGCTAAAAGAATAGGCAATGGAAAAGCATGTTAGAAGGGTAGTTGACATACTATGGGAGAGAAGTAAAGAGATTCTGAAATTTAATAGGACAATACTTAGGAGACTGGTAGATGTAATAATGATCCACACCGAAAACTAACTTAGTTAGCATTTGAGTATCGGAAGATATAACATATGGAGTATCCAAGGAAGAGGATGAAACACTAAACATTTTCTGTGTCATTGTCCAGCATTTGATCGCATCAGAGCTGAACATTTTCAAAAGGAGAATACACTAGAAATATAATATATAAATTAACTGAAGAAATAAAAAAGTGTCGCATTAAAATTATTTGTCAACCTGTGTCACCTTTTCATAACATAAGTACAGAAATTATTGGAACACCAAAACTAATAGTTATATGTACAAACTCAGGGTTTCTATATTTTGATAAATTAGCTTTAATATGAAAATAGAGCTTTTATAATTCCCATTTTTTGTCGCTGACCGTATGCAATTAAATAATTTTCTTTAATTGTAGATTTCTTCTCTTTCTATTTTACTTTATTAACATTGTGTTCATTCATCTCTAACACCTCTCTTACCACTAATGTCTTTCATGATGCTGTATTAGAATTTCAGTGAAGCAAGAAGCAACACCCGATGGCGTATCAGCAGAACTACAAATACGTTTAGTTGATTCTACAGATAGTGGACCATATTTTTGTCGAGCCAGCAATTTGTATGGCAATGATCAGCAATTAGTGCAATTGCAAGTACAAGAGCCACCACAGCCACCTTCAGTGCTAGAAGCAGCCATGATATCAAGTCGTTCGGTGAATTTGAAGTGGCAGCCAAAAACACAAAACTCAGGAGATGTTTCTAAGTATATAGTGGAGTACAAGGAAATGGATGGTAATTTATATAATTTTTAAATAAGAAAAAAATTAATAAAAATAAATAACTGTATTTTTCTTTCTAGGTGCTTCTTTTATAGACCAATGGCAACATATGGAGGTTAAAGATCCTCCCAGTTATAATGCTTTGATCGAGAATCTTAAGCCAGCCACACGTTATGCATTTCGTGTTATAGCTGAGGGTACGGCGGGACGTAGTGCCCCTAGCCAGGAGTTGGTGATACGCACAGAACCTCAAAGACCTGCGGGACCTCCCCTTAATCTTTCAGTACGTCCTTTGTCTTCCACGGAACTTTTAGTTAGTTGGGTAGCGCCTTTAGCGGAATTAAGGCATGGTGATATTCAAGGCTACAATGTGGGCTATAAATTGGCCAGTACGGGAAATACAGCTTATAATTTTACCTCTGTGTCTGGGGATGGCGAAGGTGGTAGTGGTGAATTATTGTTGACGGGTTTACAAAGATTTGCGCGCTACAATGTGGTAGTGCAGGCTTTTAATCAAGTGGGTCCGGGACCTTTATCAGAACCAGCCTCTGCACAAACTATGGAAGACGGTAAGTTATGAAATGTTTGTTTTATTAAAAAATAATATTTGTTTTATATTTTCTTTTTAGTTCCTAGTAGATCTCCTGAAGATATACGCTGTGCTGCCTTAACCTCACAATCTTTACAAGTCTCTTGGCAGCCACCTCCTATTCATCATACTAATGGCATTTTACAAGGTTATAAACTCATATTTGAACCTATACTAGATGATTATACACCCAACAAAGATGAAGTAGAATCCCGCAAGACAACTGCCTTAACAACAGTCCTTACAGGTTTAAGAAAATATGCCAATTATAGCATACAAGTTTTGGCTCATACACGTATGGGTGATGGTATTTTATCCAATCCTGTTTACTGCCATACCGAAGAAGATGCCCCTGAAGCACCCGCCGACATTAAAGTAGTTGTAAGCTCACCACAATCTTTATATGTTTCTTGGCTACCTCCCACCGAACCTAATGGTGTCATTACTAAATATAATCTTTACACTAGAGTGGTTAATGGCAGAGAAGAGCTCAATAATGAGAAAAGAAGTTTGCCCTCTCAACAGGCTTATTATGAGGCCAAAAATCTACATCCTCATATAGAATATCAATTTTGGGTAACAGCATCTACACGAGTAGGTGAGGGTAAAAGTTCCAGGGTGGCTTCCCAAATTACTACCAATAGAGTACCAGCACGCATAGTTTCATTTGGAGGACCTACCGTAAGACCTTGGCGTTCAACCGTGACGTTATCCTGCACTGCAGTGGGAAAACCTAAGCGTGAATGGTTTAAAGCTGATGTACCCATAAGACAAGGAAGTCTTCACAATACTCAACTATTGGATTCAGGCGATTTAATTATTTCCAGCTTACAAGTCTCCGATAGCGGTAACTACAGCTGTCAAGTTGACAATGGGATAGGCACTGATCGCCTAACACATATACTCTTAGTACAAGTGCCTCCATCATCTCCTGTACTCTATGTAACCAGTGCTACCACTAGCAGCATTTTAATGCATTGGAAATGTGGTTTTACCGGTAATGCACCCATTACCGGTTATACTTTATATTATCGTCGTGCTAGTGGTAATATTGAAGAAATGCTTTTATCGCGTCATGCTTCCAGTCACGAACTAAAAGGTTTAGTTTGTGGTAGTACCTATCAAATTCATCTTACGGCTCATAATAAAGTGGGAACATCACCGACTAGCATAACGTTACATGTACGCACTCAGGGACAATCGCCAGGCGTGCCTTCGACTACAACATTAATTGCTCCTAATTCGACTTCGGTAACGATAAGACTGCATACTTGGCCGGATAATGGCTGTCCTATGTTATATTTTGTTTTACAATATCGCTCCGTTACCGATGGCCCAGAACATGATTGGGTGTTGGGTAAGTTAAATGTTGAGAGTGAAATTATTTTGTTCGAAATGTTTAATGATTTACAGGCCATAAAATTGTAAGGGAATTTTAACATTAACACAAGACAAATTTACTTACATATCCTTTGATATTAATGTGTCTGTATGCATGAAACTATGGCCATTTAACATTTTCACATAAATAAAATTACAATTGGTCATAACTTAAGCATTAACATGCTTTCAGTATGTGACTGCCAACCATGCATGGAGATTTTGGTGCTATTGTAATTTTTCAATATTTATTGTGCTTCATAGTAAGAGCGAGTTTTAAATACAGTTGAACGCGGTTTTAACGAACACTGATTACAATTAACTATGAATATGACGAATACTTTTCTTCAGTTTCATCGATTTTAATGAAATTTTCCATACATATAACTACGATTATAACTAACACGGTTATAGTGAACTTTTTTTTAAAACGAACATATTTTTATGGTCCCAAGAAGAATATTTCATACAAAAACCTACATTTATATGGAATGAGTATTAGTTTTAGATAAATAAAATTGCAAAAAAAATGTTTCAAGATTGTAAATACTACCTCTATTAGTATTTACATTTTTGAAACATTTTTTTTTTTTTGCAATTTATTAATTTATTAATTTCAATTTAAAAAACTAAAGAGAAATTTTTTATTTATAGTTGTTGACGTTTTTAACAAAATGCACAGGTATTTATTGAAAATAGGTAAAAACAAAATAAATAGAAACTGATGAAGAATTAAATATTAAAAAATTGCTGTATAATACGTATATTTTGTTAAGATACGTATATTTTGTTAACAAATTTTTTTTTTATATAATGCACTAGATATAATGAACTACGTTTATAACTAAATAAATTTGTCGCTACTTTCGTGTTCGTTATAACCTTGTATATGCATCTACTTAGTTCGACAGTACTGTATCTACTTAGTTCAATTATTTTGGCAAGAGAGAAACTTTGATGTAAATTTATAAATTTAAATATTTTTATTCTTATACTCTTCACCAGTATTGCTAAGAGGTGAGAAAAGACGCTAAAATGAACTTTAAAAAAGGCCAAAAAATGCTAAATGCTCCAAAAAAATAAGATCAGAAGAAGTTAGCATACTTTTTTTTAATTTTAAAAATAATTTTTTTCTCGTTCTCATTAGTTTTTAATAATTTTTTTAAAGTATTGAAATAAATTTATAAATAAAACTTGAAATGCCTGCCAGCAAAATAACCCAATAAAAATAGGCCTAAAACTTTCAACACTTCAAACTTATATTTCATATGAAAAATTATTCAATATTTTGAATTGTTCTTCATCATTTTTGAGCTATAATTCTGTTTTGATTAAGCATTTCCAAATTTTTGTGTGATTTTTTACATATATAAGATTTTTTTTAAATTATATTCGTAAATAGTTTCTATGGTTAATACAGTATATTAGAAAAAAAATTATAATAATCTATATAGTAAGTATATAAAATTAGTTGTTGTTTTTGATTCGGAGAATAAAGCGGCGTAGGCGAAATTTTTTGTCAAATGTAAATATATTGATTTTTGTGTAAATAAATACAGAAAAATTATAAAATAGATGATTCTGTAAAAATAAAATTATTATTAACAAATAAGAAATTATTTTGATAACAACCTAAAATTTTAGCCTTTTTAAGGCAATTTTAAGACAAACAAAAGGCCAAAAAAAGGTAGAAGCTAAAACGAAAATTTTGAGATTAAAAGCAAAATAAAATAGCTATATTTAGCCATAAAAAGGCTAAACTGGCAACACTGCTCTTCACTATAGATGACAAGGGTATATATAAATTTGTCATTTTATTTGTAACATCCACAATTTTTGTCTGAGTCCAAAATAAGAAGCGAAGTCGAAATAGTGATATCCTCGATATCGAAATAATGTTCGCCTCTGTGTCGGTTGTTATTTTTGTTTGTGAAGCCTAGAAAATTTAGATGTATGATATATATATCTAAAGATCCCTAAAGCTCCCGAGAATATTGCTAATACCGATTTACTTTTGAAGAAAAACCTAGCTTAAATGAGATTTCAATCAAAATATACTTAGTTTTATTATAAAGGGTGGTTAAATTTCAAGGGCCGATGTTGATTTTGAATAAAACACAAACTATTTAGGAAATTATTGTAATTTTATTTTATTATGATATATTGGTATTACTCAATTATGTATGGAACAAAATATCGGCCAAATGGGCGCCGCGACCACGGCGGCACACCTCCATCCGGTGGTCCAAATTTTCAATGACCCTGAGGCATAATGGAGGTTCTATGCCGTTAATGTGCCGAATTATCTCATCCTTTAGCTCTTAAATTGTTGCTGGCTTATCGACGTACACCTTTTCTTTCAAATAACCCCAAAGTAAAAAGTCCAACGGTGTCAAATCACATGATCTTGGCGGCCAATTGACATCGCCATTACGTGAGATAACACGGCCATTGAATTTGTTGCGCAAAAGAGCCATTGTTTCGTTAGCTGTGTGGCAAGTGGTACCGTCCTGCTGAAACCACATATCGTCCATAAAAAGTTCGTTATCATCTCACGATAGCGAACACCATTCACAGTAACTGCCTGACCGGCCTCATTTTGGAAATAATACGGCCCGATGATGCCGCCAGCCCATAAACCGCACCAAACAGTCACTCTTTGTGGGTGCATTGGTTTTTCGACAATCACTCTTGGATTCTCATTCGCCCAAATGCGGCAATTCTGTTTATTGACGAATCCACTGAGGTGAAAATGTGCATCATCACTGAAGATGATTTTCTTCGAAAATTGATCATCCACTGTTGCCATTTCTTGCCACCATTCTGCCCATTCACGACGTTTGGAATGGTCAAGAGGCTTTAGTTCTTGAGCCAATTGCACCTTGTAAGCGTGTAAATGCAAGTCTTTATGTATAATGTTCATCAACGACGAGCGTGAGAGGTGCAATTGTTGGGCACGACAACGAGTTGAGGTGGACGGCTCTTCAGCCACACTATCGCGAACAGCAGCAATATTTTCTGCAGTACGAGCTGTACGAGCATACACTGGTGTTCTCACATCTTCTACAGACCCGGTTTGCTCGAATTTTTCCACGATTTTTGCGATTGTACGCACATTTGGACGATCAAATTGACCAAAAAAATCACGAAGTGCACGATATGCATTTTGATTTGAACGCCCATTTTCATAATAAGTCTGGATAACTTTAACACGTTGTTGGATTGTGTATCTCTCCATGGTTCAAATTGAGTAAGTCTGAAATAGAGAAATGTCTAATAAAATTCGGAAAAAAGCTTGGCGTTTAGGTGTGGTTCACATTCAACATCGGCCCTTACAATTTAACCACCCTTTATTTTAATTAGATTTTCCATACAAATCAAAATCTAGTTTGTAAGGAAATTTTACCAAAATCTAACAGCCCATCTAGACGTAATATAATATATATGATTTTTCTGTTAGAGACTGTCAAATTCGCTCTCTGAGAGGAATATTTAACGTGTGGATTTAAATATTAGTATTATAAGAAGTATTATGGGGCTGTTGTGATAAGATTTCTCTACACAACAATTTTTTTGTGAAGTTGTTTTATTTTAAAGTTTTTTTTTAAATAAAAAGGACACGTTTACTCTGTTGCTAATTGAAAATAATGATATCCTATAAGATTTATTAGAATACGTGTACCGCTTATTTAAGATTTAGCATAATACAAACAAAATGGTTACTCTCTTCTGTCGGTGTTATTTCACATATTATATCAGCGTTAATCTCAGTTATAGAACTAGGGCGATAAAATATTATCCAACACTGTTCTAAATAAAAATGACATTTGTGTAAAACAAATACAAAAATAATAGTGAAAAACTAAATTTAATTAAAAATAATATTAATAAAAAGTTTAATTAAACATGGGATAATTATATATGTTTTAGTTATTGGGTTTAATTTGTTTGTTTCAATTGTCAAGTAAAATCAAAATTAACGAGACTGCGTCTCTAAACGGTATTGATTTTGTTTTTTCGAAATTTAATTCAAACGAGATTTCAAGTGTAAATGTATATTGGGTATAAGGTGTGCGATCGAATAAAATGTAACACATTATTTTTTTATAACTTTGTCAGCTTATAATTTATTTTTCTTTTTATGATCAATATCCCATTGAAGGCTTCACAATGATACGAATTTTCAAAATATTCCGTGTACTTTCTTCACAATAAAAAGACAGAGGGGAACACATAAACATTTTTTTGAAACTATGAAAACTCATCCAAATTGAACCCACAAAAAATTTCAAAAAACTGATTTCAACAGACGGGCCGACAGACAGACATCGTTATATCGATATCCCTATCAATAAAGATCCAAAAACTATATAAAATATAAAAATATATTTTGGGGTCTTAGATGAATATTGTAGAAATTATAAACGGAATGACAAACTTATATCCCTTGCACCTGTGGTGTGGGGTATAATAAAAGACCAGGAAATAAACACAAAGGTGGAGCAATTATTAAGAAGTATTCCAAACATTTTCGGATACGAAGTGGCTAGACATGTCAAGTGCTCCGAACGCTATGTGTGCAAAGTTAAAAAGTATTGGACTTCAAATATTTAAAGTTCAAAAACTACCAGATAGAAACGCAATAACGAAAGCTATAGCTAAAGAGACAGCAAAGATCCTAATTTTTTTAAGTTTAAAATACTGTAGTGAATGATAAATCATATTTCATTTCCGAGCTTCTTGGACAAAATGTTTATGTAACAGATATTAGAGTAAATGTTCCAGTTGTTGTGTAAGAAGTAATTCGTGTGTAACATCGAGCACAATAAAATCATATATTTATTTCAAGGAATATCTACAAAGAAGACTGTTTCCATATAGTAAAACATAAAGTCTTAGCATTCTTTTGGCCTGATTTCACATCGTGCCATTACAGAAAAAGTATTTTAGAATCTTACAGTAAACATATGTTAATTTTGTTCCGAAAAATGTTAACCCTGTAAACTGCACAAGTGAACAGCTGGTTCCAAAAGAGTAATGCAAAGTACTATCGAATAAATAATGGGGGGCTTTTCAAAGAAAATAAAATTCAGGGAAAATAAATTCATATCTAAACATTAATTTATGCTTTATTGTTACACATCAATAATTTTGTAGAAAAATTCCTAAAATATATTTTTTCATTCATAATTGTAACTTATCCCAGCCAAATATTTTACCAATATTTGTGTGTTATGTTTTATATGAACACAAACTTTATTTCAAAAAATAGGTTCATAGATTGCGTACATCTCAAAAAAATATAATTTTAAAGAAAATTTGTCTAAGTTTTGGTGCTGAAGAAATGAACTTAATCGACCGAATCACATTTTTAGACCTTTAGTAGCTCCAACATAAAGTACGGACTTTTTCTTATCCTGTCTTTTAGAGATCTGTCAGAAATCTCAGCACTTCAAAAGTGAAGAAAATCATTTAGACTATTGGATTTACCTCAAAGATATCAATTCTTACTAACAGAGAATAAACACAGTGTATTAGATTTCAGTCTTGATCCACCAGAAATCATTTCAAAATCTTCATTCCGTTTTAATATTGGTTATAAATTTTGAGAAAATTATAGCTAAATTAGTTTTTTATTATTTCAAATTGAATCATTGTTCCACAGTGTTTGAAACATGTTTCAAGCATTCTAATTTAAAGGCAGCCGATCACCCCAAAATCCTTCATATATTTTTTGTTTTTGGTTTCAAAATAAATTTGAGATGACAATGAATGAAATGCGGGACATGTGATCTCCAACCCTCCGATAGTTGTGCAAGACACTGTCATTACCGGCTTGTAATCCAATGCTGTTGATTATCTGAAAAACGGTCTTCATATACTTACATCATGTGAGAATTTAAGGATTAAAAAAAACCAAATTCTAATTCCACTTCCGAAACTACGGCAATTCAGATTTGTTCTGCTGAATTCCAAAAGTTCACGGTATTTTATAAGGTTTTGTAGCTGTTTATCTTTTAAATATCTTAAATATTGGCGAAAATCGCCAGAAGGTCGAACAATCTTTTCTATTACCTATAATTTAATTTAAACCGTCAAATAAAATATTATCTTTAGAAGATTTTTAAATACTTATAAAAACTAAAAAAACGATAATAAGTTTTTAAACTGAAATTACTAGATTTTTATAACTTTATTTTTAGGGGATTTAATATTTTCAATCTTTTTTGAAGTTCAATTTATCCGGTTTTTTCACCCCCTGGCAACACTAGTAGCGAAAAACAATAGCAATAGCATGTTCTATTTTTTTATAATCCAGTTTAAATTTAATTGTACAACCGTCTCTAAATAACCCTTGATGTCTATTATAATTCCTGATTAGCCTTCATATTAAGTCTTTAAAAATTTCTAGAAAAATTCTGTATAAAGATATCGGTAAAATTTCATACTATAACAATACTATAACAATCTTTAAAGACAAACTTTCATTTAAGAAAGGAAACAATATTAATCTTCTGCGAGAATTATATATTTTCAAAACCTTCTTTGGCCATCCCTGACGATAAATCACATACCATATTCTCAAACTTCTGCATTTTATATTTCTGCTCTTATTAGGTTTTGTTTAAAATTTCTCTTTTATTTTCATATATTTTTATTTTTTTCTTTTTCATCTTCTGTATTATAGTGTCAAATGCCCTTAAACCACAACGACGTTTTACAATATCTGGACTACAGCCTTCTACACTCTATCAGTTGCGCATGGAAGCTCATAATGTGGCTGGTGTATCGCAGGCTGAATTTACATTTGTCACACTCACCAAAGATGGTGATCCCCCGCCGCCAGAAATTGTTCAACGCGGACAACGTGGATCGAATGTATTTTATGGAAATGTTAACCTATTAATACCCAGCATTGCAACCGTATCGGGAATGATTTGTACAATTGCATTGGTTTTTATGTGCTACAGACACAGTAAGTATTTAACAATAGTAATAACAGAAAAAAGAAAAAAAAATCAACAACAATAATAACTAAAATGGGCAAACAACAAAGTTTTGTGTATTTTTTTTTTACTTAAACAATAAGTACCTCGAGCATGTTGTGCACTGGCTTGTGTCCTGTTCGTGTTCAAGTATGGTAAACAAAAACAACTGACTGACTAAGTAAATGACTGGCTGAATGAATATAAAAAAATAATAATTAAATTGCACAGAGCTCGGTGGAAAATAGTGCAGCTTAAATAAAACAATGCCAATGAACGAACATGCACAACAGTTGTGTAAAAACAAATTGAAAATAAATTATACAATAAATTACAATGAATATTCTTGTTTATATGTATTGCACACATACTTATACAAACATATGTAGACTGACATTTGAAGGAATTTAATAATAATTTCTTAAGCATATTTTGTTAAAAAGAAATTTAATTACGAACTTATCAAAATTAAAAGAAATAATAATGCTAAAACATTCTAATCTAACTTCAATATGTCGTAGATAATTAAAAAAAAAAAAAAAATATCTTCAAAAATATCAGAGAAGATAAGAGTGCCGCCTGAAGCCTTCTATGACAGGTAATTATCGACATCCTCAGATGATCTTGTTTTGCTATTTCGTAACCTAGAATGTTAAAATACTATATGAGTTCAATATACTTATATTCCTCCAAGCACCTAAGCCAATACATTCTCTCCTATAACTATTTTATCGAATTGTTTTTATGATGGACAACATAGATCATGAGGAAATAGTTTTTCGAAGAAAAACTTTGCAATTGCTTTAATCAATATACTCAAGAATTTCGGTTCTAAACAACGATTGTTCTGCAATTTGGAATAATAGCAAAATAACTTTTAGAAGCGAAATGAAGATCGAAACTTTTCTTATAGAAATTATTTTACATTTCTTAACCATAGATTCATAAGCCGTTTCACATGTAGTTACAAATATAACACCACCAATATAGTATACTCAGCGTTGCCAATTTAGCGCTTTTTAACAACCCAAACCAGCATTTTTTCTGTTAGCGCTTTCTTCAAAAAAGGCGCTAAATTGGCACATTTTACTTTAGTGGTATGTCGATTAGAAATGTGTTTTTACATTCCTATTAGCGTTTATAAACCTGTTAACCGAAAAGCCTGTTTTTTATTATAATTTCGGTTTTATGCGAACTAGTTAATTTGAAAAGTTTAGTTTCGGTTAACTGGTTGATTCCCTTTTTGGTGTCGGCAAACCGGCTTTAAAAATTTGCCAAAAAATATCACTAAATTTCTTCGTATGTTACTTTTTTCCGAATTTAAAATATCAGAATTTTTTTTGGAAGAACTAAAAATGCTTGCTGTTGAGTTAACAATGTATTTTAAAACTGTATGTATAATAAATTTAGATAGATAATTAAGCATTTCAAGAACTTTAATTTCATGCGATAGACATTTTCCAAAAGAAGAAAAACCACATTACATACCTATTAATGTATAGCTTAAGAAAAAAAAAACAAGATTTTATATGGCATACTAGGAAAAAAAGGAAGAAGTAATTCTAAAATATAAAATATTCACCACTTCAAAAGTGGATTTTTAAATTATTAATAATACTTGTAAAAAAGTAAAAATTAATCTTTTTTAGCAGCAAAAAGGTTAGTTATTTTTCCAATTCAATTCAACATTTTATTTTTTTGAGAGGAAAACTTCAAAAGTTCTAGATCTGAAGCTTCTTTTTTGTTGAGATACTTTAAAATTTCTATAATTTGATTTTATTTTTAAAATAGAAAAATGGAAAAGAAATTAATTACATCGTTATAAAGCTTTTAAAGACGTGCTAAAAGATACCAAAATAAAATTGTTTTTATAAATTATAATAAAACTGACTAGTCTAAAAGGCTGAAAAAAACGGATTATAAACTTTTAATGTAAATCTCTCGCTATTTATAAAGAAAATTATTTATTATTTGGTGCAGGGTTAAGCCTGTAAGCTGAAAATACACCTTTTTAACTAAAACTATTTTTATTAAGCTTCAAATTAAACATTTATTAAAATGCCGATTTTTTAACTTTATCCAATTTTTGGTTACCCGTCAAAGCTGCTTGGCTGTTTGAAACGATAGAATATTATAATTTTTAGTAAACGAATTTAAATTTGTAAAACAACCATGGACAAATGGAACCTCTAGGGTTACTTGCTTGCGACAACGAGTTACTCCTAAAAATAATCTATTTAAAAAATTAACACATTCTACCTAGAGAATCGAAAATTACTACATTATAACCAAAAACCCAACCGGCTTTTAGTCATTTTAATTTTTTACAAGGAAATAATATTCTTTTGTTATTTTTTAAAACTAAAACCCAAATTAATACGTGCATATAAGTTTTACTTTGAACAAATAATAAATTTTGTTGCACAGAGAAAAAAAAATCATATATTAGAAAAATTTTTTCATAAATGTTATGAATCGAACATAACTTTTTTTCCCAAACTTTTTTCATAAAAATAAAATTTTGTTCATAGATAATATTGAATTCTTCATAATGAAAATTTTAGTAATCTTGCAAAAATTTTGTTAAATTTTTGATTTAGTTTTATTAGCTTTGATTGCAAATGTTAAATGAAAATGGTTATACATGAAAATAATAACAATGAACGCCTTAAAATGGCAAAATTCCAAGGAAAATCTGTAAAATAAATAATTTTTAGAAATTTGCATAATTTTGCTCGCATTCCGCAGCACATTATTTTCTGTTCTGTTCCTATAACGTAGCTAAAAATCACTAAAAACCTAAAATTTTCCAAAGAAAATTTCAAACGTTTTTTTTTTTTACAAATTGAAAATAAATATAAAAGAAAATATAAACAATTTATTTTAAGTCTTCTTGACTTTTGATTCATTTCAAAAAATGTAAAAAAGTGTTAATATTTAAGACATTATTCTTAAATATTATGAATTAAAATCAATGAAAGTAAATTCTTATATTTTGCACTAACTTTTTTCTGTGTGTGCGTAATTTAGAAATTAAAGTTATTTTCATGTTATAACTTTGACAAATTATTTTATTTTTTTATTTTTTTTAATTTGATATGTGCATTGCTTTTATTTATTTTATTTAATTATTCTTTTTTAAATATTTTATTCCTAATCCTGTTGCACAGAGAAAAAAATTCATAAATATATATATATATATATTTTTTTTTTTCATAAATATTATGAATAGAACATGACTTTTTTCCTATTTATATATTTCATTGCAAATGATAAACGAAAACGGTTATATTTGAAAATAACAGTAAATACCTTAAAATTTTCAAATTTAGAGCCAGTTTCATAAAAAGCGTTAAATATTTTTGTTTTTGTTGTTTTGTTCCCAATATGAAGCTAAAAATCATAAAAAATTAAAATTTTCCAAAGAAAATTTAAATTTTTTTTTTACAAAATAAAAATTTTTATTTGAAAAAATATAAAAGAAGTTTTAATATTTAAATTATTCTTAAATATCTAAATTCAATGAATGTATTTGAAAATATGTATTTCTCCAATAAAATAAAATTTATTTTATGATTAATGTACAAAGAATTTATTCTGGTTATAAAAATTATACCAATAGAAATAATTTATTCTCATAGGGTTGTAATAAATTTTGTGTCTTTTAATTGGTCGCAGTTGTGGGCAATTTGGTTAATTGGTACAAGGAAAAATTTTAAGGCACTCAAAGTTCTATTTATTTCAACAATTAACCAAATTAAATATGCTTTCTGTCATTTTTATAACATTTAGCAAATTATACGAAATTTCTATTTCTACGTCATGTAATTTTTATTTCTTTTTTATTACCTTTTTCGGACTCTTTTTCTGAGTTTAAGAAAAACCGGTTAGTCGTCTTTAAAAAAAAGTTAAAAATCTTTCATAAAAATAATTATCGCTTAATTGAACTACAATTGTTACACTTTCCAAATTTAACGAGAACTTTCGGGTGTATCGATATTAGGATCATTTAACGTTAGTCAATTTAACGTTGTCCGTTCTATATTCTAAAACTTGTAAACTTTGTAATTTTAAGATAATTCAATAAAATTATATAAAAATGTCTTCTGTGATCCAATAATCTCTGCTAGAATTAATCTCTTATTTCAAATAGAACAAATGTAAATGTAATGCCAGAATATGCGTTTCATACCCATTAACTTAAAAGTGCATAAATCCCGCTAATTGTCACTATGTTGACAAAGTTTGGCAAACAAAAATTTTACGTACGAATAAATCACTATACCAAATTTTAAAGAAAGTTCGGTCTAGAAATTATCATGTGTTCTATACAATTCCCTTTCAGAAAATCATTTAAATTCTACACAAACGTTGGTAGTTCCATACATATAAACTCATTGGCTTAAGTACGCAATGGTGTAGGGTCTTAACCAAATAAAATTTTCTTACCTGTTTTTATATTTATTTTGAGGCAAATTTAAAACACAATAAATTATATGGTTTGGTCATTTAGATACCGTTGAGAATTTTTAAGTTTTTTTTTTTTTTTGTAAAAGAAAATGAAATATTTTTGCGATTTTTAGATTATTTATTGTAACACTAAAATAAAGAGGTAAAATTTGCTGTGTTTAACTGCATCTGCTTGTAAGTTAACAATACCATTTTGAGCCGCGGTTAACGCATATAAACGCGGGGTAACGCACATGCGATGACAGGAATTTTCGTTAAATAAACGAGTGTTGCATTAGGGAAATATTTTCATCGGAGGTTTTCTAGCACAAAGCTCACAAATCGTTAACTCTTTTCCAACTGACATCCGAATGAATCACATTAATATTCTCTAAGTCCAAAATATATTTTAAAAGTTAAAGTGGGATCTTTGCTTTAGATTTTGGCGCCATCAAGATCAAACACCGAAGAGAGAACGTAGTATTTGGTTGACTGCTTTTTTTAATTCAGTTTTTTTTTTTTTTTTTTTTTTTTCATAAATGGAGTTTAGTTTACATCAATTTTTAAAATAGATCAACATTCGATCCACATATTATAGTTCTGAGGGAGTCTATAATAACATTTATGTAATAAAATGTTTCCTATTTGGTTAGGGAGATGGAAAGGAACAAGAATCCCCCACCCGACTGACAGCTAGCATTGTCAATGGCTTCCGTTCGTTCCCCTTTCCCCACTAGAGCACAAACGCCAATAGCAGGTGAACACTTTTTGAAGTTACAACGTGAACCAAGAAAAAAATAATAATAAAAATTAGCTCGGCTTTTGCGGTCGCTTTCTTATTACACTATGTCGCATAGGTCTATGGGATCCTAGAATTATCGTCACCTTACTTTTTGTACCATTCTCGTTAGCAAAGAAGCATTCAAATTATCTTTTTTCTTTGAGAAAAAGTTTATAACTAAGAAAATATAATTTAAAATTGTATGTACATACGTATATTAATTTAAGGAAATATACGCAAAATATGATTCTGAGAAAGAATAATGCTAGAGCATAAATACTTAGACAAAGGCTTATCACAGAATAGTTTCCAAACGAAGGAAATATCTAACCAACTTTAGGAATATCTTGCCAACAAACTGATGCCTCTCTTCGAGATGTGTCGCTTCGTAACATAAAAATTAAAAAAAGAACACTCTTATTTTAAGTATTTTTGCATTATTATTTAATGATTTCGAATTTGATTCCAATTTGATTCCATAAAAATATATTTTTACGATACTATTTCCAACCGTTAGATGAAGTAGTTGAAAAATGTGGTGGTAGAAAAAGGTTCAATTGGCGACTAAAGTCGCCCAATGGTAATGTTGCAGATAACGCTTTGTTGATATTTTATCATTCATATTAAGTAAAAAATCTGATAATGAAAGGGATGCCTTAGAAATTGTACCTTAAATTCTATTTATATTTTGTGTTGTGTGTTTCGTTAAAAAATTTTTTAAGACATTTGTCCAAAAAATGATATCAATTATTTTACGGTTTCTAAGTTTTTCTATTGTCTGATCTATAGGAGAATAAGTACTTTATTCTCAAAAATTTATATAAAAAACACACATATATATATATATATATATATAAATTATCTATCTACGCCAATGTGTTTAGTTTACAATAAATCTCCCAATTAGCAAGAACAATCGGAGTAAATTAATCCACTGTGATAGAGTAAAATTTATGTTTAAAACTTTGAACAGAATTTCATCCAGAGAAAAGTAGATCACTCATCCTACTCTCTGAGCGAATTTATGTTTTGATTCGGTTTTGAATTTATTCCAATTACGTCAGTTAGGAAATATTGTAAACCGTTCAAATTATTCCTTTATGTCTCTGTCGACAAAGATATCATATGTATGGCCAGTAGTTGTAAATGTATGTATTATATGTATATTGCATATTTTTTATTCCGGAATTTTGTGGACATTCTTGAAGCATAAACAAAAGCAAGAATAACTATGTTTCTCTTTTTTATTTTCTTTTATTTATAGAACAAGCTGGACGCATACAAAAGGAATCTTTGGAAAATCGTCAAAACTCAGAAGCAGCACAACGTGAACGTTATTATGCTACCATACACAAAGTTTCCTTACAGAATAATGATAAAATACCAGGTATTAAACAAACGTGTATACTAGACTGCTCCAGTAAAGCCGACTTTCGAATATCAATTGTAACGATTGTTCTAGTTTATATAATTTATATAAAAACATAACATGCAAAATATTAGAGTGAACGAATGTCTTTAGAACGTGCCGCATCGACCCTTAAATTCGTTTCATAGTTTTTTAAATGTAATATTTACTGACTCTTTAATGAAAATAAATCTAAAAGAATTGTAACTGAAAGATAATTTTCTATCAAACGAAATAAAAAGAGCTAAAACCAGTTTGAAAATATTAAAGTTATGAAAATTTCCCCAGACCATTAACGGGTTGTGTAAGTAACGAGCAGACATTTTTTTTTTTTTTTTTTCAATGTTTTTAGCGACATCCAATCAGTTTGATATTTTGCACACTATGTTTTTACATAAAAAGAACAATCTTAGGGGGAGTTACTTTCGAAATTCGAAAGTCGGTTTTTGGAGCAGTCTAGTGTATACACTCATAAATGCAAACATAAATTTAAATTCAACTTTTTTGTTAACACTTAAAATACCAAGACAGTTAGTAAAATAATACAAAATACATGAAGGTGTTAAAAAATATAACTAAAGCTAAGTTCAGATTACGCAAATATTTGACACGAAAAATTTCATCGTGTTTTTCCACAATTTTTGCGACTAAATACAGAGTTGATTTTTTGTTCACATTACGCTAATTTATTTGACGATTTTTGTTTGGTAAAACTGCTATCAGGAATCGTAAAATACAAAAAGCGGAAGCCTGTTCAGATCAGACGCAAATTATTTACTCAAAATTATATGATTAAACACGCAAATTTACTTGATACCAATTACTAAATGAATTTATGGGAAAATCTTATATATTATTTTTTTAATCAATCAGAACACTTTTCTGAGAGAATTTTGCAATATGTGGTTGTCAAGGTAATGTTTGTAGCGCTTTTATTTAGTACAAAGTGAAAATACTATTTATTTTAAATGCAAATATTTATAAAATCTATAAAGTAAAATATTTAGATAATGAAAGTAATAAGAACTAATATCAATCTATTACTTGCAAGATTTAATACGCAAATTAATAAAAAATTTTAAATATATATGTTTAAATTTTTTTACAAAGCTAAGTTCTGATTACACAAATATTTGACACGAAATATTTCATTGGGTTTTCTCGCAATTTTTTCGAGTAAATACGGAGTTGATTTTTTGTTCACATTACGCTCATACATTTGAAGGTTTTTTTATGAAGCAGCTACCAAATATCGTAAAATACGAGAAGGGTAAAAATATTTTAAGCCTGCTCATATTAGATGCAAATTATTTACTCAAAATTATTTGACTTCAATTACTAATTGAATTTATAAAATCTTATTTTTAATTTTTAACCAATTTATAACAATTTTCTGAGAGAATTTTGGAATATGTGAATGTCAAGGGAATGTTTGTAGCGTATTTATTTAATATAAAGTGAAAATGCTATTTATTTTAAATATAAAAATAATTTAATAAAATAATAAAGGAAATACGAACTGTTATTCATATATATACATATATATATGTATATATATATATATATATATATATATATATATATATATACGAGGGTGGATCAATAAGTCAGTAACTTTTCGAACTTCCTCGTACTTATATGAAATGCAACACTATTTCCACAAAGTACCACCTGTTAATAGATTACTGTCAAATTTTAAGCAAGTGTCATTTACTTTGCGTTTAACAGCTGCTCAAAAAATACAACCTCGTGTATATTTCTAAAAATGGAAAAAAGTGAATTTCGAGTGCTCATTAAACATTATTTTTTGCGAAAAAAAACCGTCAATCAAACCAAGAAAAAGCTCGATAAATACTATGGGGACTCTGCACCATCGATTTCAATGGTAAAAAGTGGTTTACTGACTTTCGTTGTGGTCGCACAAGTACAAATGACGCTGAATGTTTTGGATGGCCAATTGAGGTCAGTACACCCGAAAATATCGAAAAAATCCACGATATTGTATTGGCGGACCGAAGAGTAAAAGTGCGAGAGATTGTTGATGCCATAGGCATTTCATATGGCAGTGAGGTTTCGATTTTAAATGATCAGCTGGGTTGAAGAAAGTTGTCTGCAAGATGGGTGTCGCGTTTGCTCTCAATTGACCTAAACGTAAACGATTGACAACTTCGAAGGATTGTTTAACCGCAATTCGAATGAGTTTTTGCGGCGTTTTGTAACTGTGGATGAAACGTGTGTCCATTACTGTACTCCGGAGACCAAGCAGCAGTCTTAACAATGGGTTTCTCCGGGTGAACCTTCTCCGAAGAAGACCAAAGTAAATTTGCCAATAAGGTGATGGCAACAGTTTTTTGAGATGCATGCGAGATAATCCACATCGACTACCTTCAAAACAATAAATGGCGAATATTATGCCAACTTATTAGACCGATTTAATGAGGATTTAAGAAGAAAACGACCCCATATGGCAAAAAAAATTATTTTTTCATCAAGATAATGCACGGGTGTACACGTGTGCAGTCTTAATGGCAAAAGTCTATGAATTGGGCTATAAATTGGTACCTCATCCGCCATATTTTTCGGATTTGGCCCCTAGTGACTACTTCCTATTTTCAAACCTAAAGAAACTACTCGCTGGAAAGAGAGTAATTTACGTTTATAAACAAGAACAACCCTGTTTCCTTTTCTCGTCATTTACAAAACAGCACTGTCTTATTTGAACGCCACTTTCTGCTGTATAAAAATAACAAGTATTGTTACTGCTAAATAATAAAAAATGTTAATATATTGAAAGTTTTATTTAAAAAAAAAAAAAAAAAAAAAAAAAATATATATATATATATATATATATAATTTAGTAGTAAAATATATATTGAAATGATCAATATATTTTGTCAATTTAAAGTTTGTGTACACAAAAACAATCATTTTTTCACTCTAGTCGTTCACGGCATCACACGTTGTTACAACATAAATGTAAGATCAAACAAAAATTCGCTAAAAATAGTGACAATTACTTTACAACTTGGGTTCTCACAATTTTCATACTAGCAGCATTTTTAGTAAATGGCAAATAGTTTTATTTGTCCAAAATCAGCTGTTATCTTGTATGAATTATATAAATGTTTCGTGTTCGCACTACGAAGAGCAAATATTTCCAAAAATCATCAAATATTAGCGTAGTGTGAGCTTAGATTAAATTCTTTAGTAGTAATAAAATGCAAATAATGATGTAAACAATTAAAAATAAGTTTCATTTGAGTAATTTTATTTTAAATTTAAAAATGTTGACCTCTCTGAAATTTTCTCTGTAGTAAATATACCGATAAGACTTCCTACAAAAAAAAAAAAAAAAAAATATATATATATATATATATATATATATATATATATAAAGTTAAAGATGGACTTTTTTAGATACACGTCACTAAAGAAAATTTTTACAAAAAAATATGTTAATAAAAATATTTACAAAATTTTTAAATTGAATCTCAAAGTACAAGCTACAAAAAAAAAATATTTTGATATCTTTTATATAACAAAAGTTATCGCCATATATGTAAATACAAATGAGAAAAATTCGTTTTATATGCCTCTGTATCCTCTCTACATATCACATGTTTTATTTAAATCGGTAACCAATACTTAAAATTCTTTAATTTAAAATGGAATTGCTCATTTAAAGGATATTAGTAAATTTATTTCAATGTGCTATTATTCCTGGGCTTTAATTTTAAAAAATGAAAATATAATATAATTGGAGTTGGAAAATTTGAGGGTTTGTTTTTCAAGTAACTAAAATAATTTTTTTTATTTAATCGTTCTTAAAGTCACAAATCTTTCGACACTTATTTTATTTTTTGCACTTATTAATTGAATTTTTTCTACTATAGGAAATATTTTTTTTTTTTTGTATTCCAGCTTGGTAATTAAAGGGTTAACACGTACAAATTTCTATTGTATTCCAATTAATTAATATAAATGATTTTTGGTTTTCTTCCTTGTATTTCTCTGTTCGTGCGTGCGTACATGCTTTTGCAGAAACCTCAGAGGATATTTCACCATATGCTACGTTTCAACTATCAGAAAGTGGAAATATGTCTCAACCGCATCATGCTGGTCCAGCCAATACATTGCTGCATTCATTTATGTATCACGAACGTGCTTTGACGGAGGGTTGCTCATCGACACCACCTGCTGCGGTATTAAAAACTACCCATCATCACTACCACCACAACCAAAATCAACGTCCAACTAAGACTATTCATAATCATTATCAAACCTCACCGTTTCATAATATCGTGCGTTTATTTAATACATAATTTTATTTCATTTTTATATTTTTCTTTTTTTTAATTTCTTTTATTTTATCATGATTTCTATTGTTTTATGAAGTTTTGTTGGCTTTGTTTAACAGTTTTAGTTGTAAAATAGAGATTTTTTTAAATAAAAATTAAAGAAAACAAAAGCATTGTTGTGGCAGCTCTCTTAGTCTTAAAAAAGAAAAAAATATGTATACAAACAAATCGGCAGAAGCACAGCTACCAACTATCACCACTACCATAAGCATCAGCCTGCCAGACAGCTAGTCAGATGGACACAAATGCAGTATCTTGTAGTCTATACTACTAAATAAATGTTTTTAGATTTTTTTGTTCTTTTTAGTTTAAAAATTATTTTTTGAATTAATTTTTTATTTTAGTTCCTTTTTTACGTACTTATTTTATATGACGGTAAACTGTGGGATTTAACTTTTTTAACTCGCCTTTTGTAATTGTAAATTATTTGTAAATTTATTGGTTTTTATTTGTTTTTTAAGTTCAGTTTTTTTATAACGAAACTAAATTGTATAAATTTTGTACAAAACGATAAGCTAAATGAACGCTTGATATTATAAACTTTTTGCTCTCCTCTCTATTCTTTTTTTTTAACATTTTATTATTTTAATTTTTTTTAGTTTAAAATATCAAAAGAATTAATTCATATTATAATACCAATTCTAAGTAGAGTAGAATGCTTAAAAAGCTTTTGTAGCATTAATCCCATAAATCCTCATAGTTTTTTTTCCAGTTTACTTTTTTAAATAGTTATTGATTTTATTCCTTTGTTATTTATTTTTGTATGCATTTTGAATTTAGTCTTCTAAAAACCGACGCCGCCATTCTCGAAAGACTGAGCCAGAGAGTGAGGAATCCGAATCGGATCAGGATCAATTGACTTCAAGTCGTACGGAGTCCTCCAATCAACATGAGGGGAAAATGAAGCACAGTAAGTTTGTTTTGATAATTTAAATTGAAAGTAGTAAAAATATTTGATTAAAAACATAAAACAATAATAATAATGAAACCAGTGGGTTAATATTTTTGAAATTTTGTTTTCTTAATGAGCGTTGTATTTTAGTTTTAAATTTTAAATTTATTTTTATTAGTTTTCAATAAAATATCTAACATTTTTTGGAATCGCTGAATAAAATCTTTATTGTGTTATTGGCAATTTTTTGCTTGGAATGGATCTACTTCTTTTTAAACTTCCTTTTAAACTCAGCTTAAAGTTTTATTTAAATATTTTTACTAGTATAACTCAATATATTTCAAAAGTACTATATTTTGGACAGTTTAGGGTATTGGCCTTCCTCGGTATATAGCAGCAATCAGCATGTTTTGTTATAATGATGAGATGATAAATCAGGCCAGAATAACTAGAATTGTACTTTCTAATTACACGGTGCTATATAATTAGAAAAGTTGAAAGAACTTGGAATATAAAGTTTATAGGTATGGCTGAGTAGATTACCATACCTTTCTTAGAATGTTCGATATACTCTCAAAATGAGTAGTTGTATCAGAAAAAAAAACGATTTTTGAACTTCGCGGCCTTAAGATTTTTTATCCCGAATACCTGTATTCCAATTTAAGGTTTTAAACTGTATTAAAAATAAAAGATTTTACTCTTTTTAAAAATTATATACACATTTATATTTATAGAAAACTGTGTAAGATATTAAGAATGTAAACTTAATTTTTTATACTTAATTCTATTTTTTTGAAATTTTCGGTCATTTTTGACCCACACTTTATTATAAAATGTATTTGTTGTTATTTTTTTTCTAATATTATATTTTATTGGGAGTAAAATGAGTGATTATTTGATAAAATCGGATTAGAATTGTAGAACATGTGAATTTTTTTTCGAAGTTCTAAAACTCCTAAAAATCTGATATTTTGTTGTTGCCATATTTATGATGCAAAATAATGGCTACAGCAAAATACACGTAAAATAACAGGATTTGATAAGTTTTAAAACTGCGAAATTGTGAAAAATCTGTTTTTTTTTATGTAACTCTCAATATACTCAAGATATCGAAAATTCTAAAATATTCTAATGTAATACTAATACTGCTAATATATTACATTCCAAGTGCTATATCACTGCAACAGCGTTTCATAGAAAGCTAGCTTTTCCAATATCACTCATTACGTACATTTCTCCGTTAAAAGTCCTTTTGGTTTTTTTACACGATATTTATTTGGTGCATTTGATATCGATAGAAGAGCCTTTATTACGCACATTTAATAACATAACAATAATTGGGGATCTGGGCCAAATAAGTCTGCCGTGCAATGTAAAATATAGTGAATTTTAAAGTGTATCATTTACATACTTTACATTATATTATCTAAGTATATTCGGACTCAAACATCCGAAGCAGCTGTACATTGCAATAAGCTCGTGTTGATGAAAGCTACACTTAACTAATTAATTCTACAAAACCATACCGGAGAAGTGTTCGAGTTTAAGTTGTATGATGTTTATTTTTAACGTTCAACGCTTAAATCCGAGCACACTTATGAATATTTCTTATCTTAAGATGGTGATTTTTGGTTATTCTCTATATTTTAAATCTATCAGTTTTTCGTTTCTTCTATAAATTAAAAATTTAAATAGATAAACATTTTCTTACACATTTCTGAATAGAATAGGAATTTTGTGAATGCAAATTTTGTTTTACCTTTATCAAATATTTTTACTACTTTTATAATTTGTTATTGTACGTATAGCAATTTATTTATTTAGTTATCTATTGTTTATATACGCTTTCTTTTAACAATATATTCAATTTCTTCACAGACTCAAGATTAACACCACATTTTCAAAATCACAATATATCGATAACCTATCTTTAGTATTAAATATTGAAACTGTAAACAAAAATTTTTTCGAATTTCTTATAACTATAAGGCTCAGAAAAACATAACAATAAAATACACTATCTATCTCTATCTACTACTAAGTTAAACATGAATTAATAAAATTAAAA
Source organism: Protocalliphora azurea (assembly GCA_932274085.1). Taxonomy (NCBI): domain Eukaryota; kingdom Metazoa; phylum Arthropoda; class Insecta; order Diptera; family Calliphoridae; genus Protocalliphora; species Protocalliphora azurea. Next base: position 104,146,528 of record OW026522.1, read on the forward strand.
AATCTACATATATTTAATCCATATTTAGTAAAAATATTTGACTTATATTGTGATGCTTCTTTTAAAATTCATTCATTTTACATGTTGTATTTATATTTATACTCAGCTTCTTTGTATTGATCCTTCCTATTTAAAAAAATACCAATTTTGTTCTTATTTTTTTTATCTTTTTCCCCATATTCCCACAGGTATCATCTACCATGGAGCACAATCAAGCACATCCTCTGATCTATCACCAATGTCCGAACAAAAATCATTGCCACGTCGCGGTCGTTCAAGGTATCATCATCAATTATATCAGTTTTCCACCAACACAACACCGCGACATCATAACAATAGCAAAAACTCGTCAAGCAATAATTCCAATTCGAATAAGATACTTTCGCCACGCAGTGGTGTCGGTAATCTAAAATCCATATCGAGTACATTTAAATCACAAGATTCCATACAATGTCACATACCCACATTGGTTAAGTCACCTTCCATTACACAACAGCAGCAGCAACAACAACACCACCTTAAACACAACCAACAATCAAACATTAATACATCCAGTAGTTTTACCAGTAGCAATAGTAGTAAATTATCACAACAACCCCTTTTAGTCACGCCCAAAATTGCACCACACCATTCCCAACAGCACACAAACTTAAATGACCACCATTCAACCGACTTGCTAGATAACAGTAGTAGTTGTACTAATTCCCTTGCATCTGTAGCTCCCTCCCTGGCATGCATGCAACCATCATCACAATTTCGTCCTATTGCCCATAAGGCGGACGAAGGTCTGTCGGGTGGTACACTCTTAAATCCATCCACTGCACCTCTATCGTCAAAATTCTTTACGGCACCAACACTGCCCAAATAGGATACGGCCCTTGGGGGCAGTGTGGATGGAAGTCTGGTCGATAGCGATGGCATAGTCAATAGTTTTGGCTATAATATCGGCGAGATTTCATGTACCTACATGAACCCCATCGATCAGAAATTCGACTATGAATCATAGAATCAGGCGTGTGAGACCACAATAGGTGGAGTATAAGATGTAAGAAAAAATATTTGGGAAAATTGTTTGATATTTTATTGTTTTGTAAATAAGATTCAAAAAATGTTTTCAATTATAGTTTTTTTTTTCAAGAATTCTGTAGAAAAAGGTATAATTAAATAATTTTGTACACAATATGTATATTTTGTACTTAATTTCAATATTTATTTATTGTTTAAAAAATTTTTTTAATATTAACCTTCTGTAAATAAAAATCTTCGTCTCAAGTATGTTATTGCGCAATAATTGAACAATAAGTTAACTTAAACTTATTTTATTAACTGAGAAGTAGTATTTCTTAGTTTGGAAGTAAAAAGCTTTCAAAGAAATGTGTTTAATAATGTGCTTGACATTATTAAATTTTTTGAACACTTCATCTGCATGATTAATGAATTTTAACAGACCATTTTTCTACTAGGGTATTCAAATTATTCCGTTTTTCCATTGTTCGAATAAAATGAATAATTCACGTATTTTAAATTTATTAAAATTATTCGAATAACTGAAAAAAATAAAGGAAATTATTTTGTATTTTGTAAGTTTTATTAAAAACTTGTATAAGTGTAACTGATTATAAAAAACTTCAACTCAAAATTACAGTTTTAAAAAATTTTATATCTTCGATTTTTTTTCATTAAATTAGTCATCCTACATTTTATAGTATATATACCTGTTCCATATCGTTCACCGTTCATGTTTTATGGATTTTTAAATTAGGTAATCTCGGGCACTTTTGTCAGAAATAAACAAAGTTTAAGGTTAAAAACCTTTTATGTACATTATCCGATTTTAGTAAACCTGGTATCAATGGAAAGGACCGATATTCCTCTTTATTATAAAATCATAAAAGCTACACATCTTTCTGCCGCTAGGCCCTTAAAAATGAAAAAAAAACTCCTTTATCCTAAGATATCATTTAATTTTAATTATTTTTTGACATAATGTTCACAATCAATTTTTCGTTATAGTGTAAAAATTTCAAAATAAGATCTCAATGGGATCAGAAGTTATAACAGTTTGGCTAAGCAGTTAGTGCAATTTTATTAAAAAAAATGTATATTTTTTTAAGTGTTCTGAAAATTTAAATTTAGTGTCAAAACAAATGTGAAAGGATAAAAATAAGAAGTGTTGGTCAAGATCGAAGATGGAATACCCTACATACTACATATACGCTAAAACAATTATCAGAAAAGGATCTTATATGGGACCTGTGGTCAATTGTGTAACGATCCCTATGAAATTTATTACAGTAATTTATGCGTATATGAAATTATTTATGTACAATTGTATTTCTATATTTGCATTTTTTGTGAAATTTATACACGTATAAGTATTTTTCGGAAATGTGAATTATATGGGAGCCATGATCAATTATGTCCCGCTCATTATGAAATTTAGTGGAGCGGTGTTAAATCTTATCTCGATATTGATATTTATGTCAGATTTATACAAGGTTAATTGCTTTCGGGAACAGGCGTTAAATGGGGACCATGTTCAATTATTAATCTATTATTGTGCAATTGTGTATGATGATTTATACTATACAACTTATTGTTGTTAACATTTTTAGAAAATTTGTATAAAACTTATGTGTGCTAAAATTACCTTTAAAATAATATCAAATTATTTTCTTGGCATCAGAAAAGTGCTATATAGGCTACTCATTTCAATAAATAATGGTCTGTTATATTAAAATTTGAATAATTTTATCAATATGCCTAAAAATCGCTTAATATCTAACAGAAAATGTGTTAGTTAGTAAAGAAAAATTGTTGTAACTTCTGATCCCATTGAGAACCCGTTTTGAAATTTTTACACTATAAAGACTAATTAATTTTAAATATCGTTAAAAAAAATAATGAAAATTAATAAACTCTTTCTCAGGATATCTAAGTATAAAGGATATTTTTCATTTTAGAGGTCCTTGCGCCAGGAAGATGTTCAATTGTTATGACCTTATGATAAAGAAGAATGTCTGTTCTTTCCAAAGATATCAAGTTAGTTGAAATATGATAATGCACATAAAAGTTTGGCTTAAATTTCGCTCATTTAAACAAAAAAACTAGAGGTGTCCATGTTTAGAGGTTCATAGAATATGTAGGTGTAGGTTAATAAGCCATATGAAGTGCATATAGGAGTAGAAAATCCGAGCTCAGTCGAAATTCTTTTAATTACCCAACAGTAAACAACTAATTTGGAATATCTTAAAAAAAAAAGAAAAAATATTCTCAACAGAAATGCAATATAATTCCTATATAAAAAATGGAGTTATAAATTCTTTAAAAAGGTAAGCATAGGTACTATAATTTTTCGAGAGATCAACAAAGAATAGTTATATATGTATGTTTATATAAGGAAATGGTAAATCGACTTCGATTTTAGACGGAAGTCGACTTTCAGCCAAATACAATTGGATTTCTGCAATCGATTTAATCTATTTCGCTAGTCGTTGACGTTAACGAAATTGTAAAAGCAGAATTAATTTAAACTAAACTATATATATATATATATATATATATATATAAACTATATATATATATATATATATATAAACTATATATGTATATATATATATATATATATATATATATATATATATATATATATATATATATTATAAAATCTAAAGAATTTATTAAAAAAAATATTCGTTTTCTTAGAATATTCGATATAAAATTTTTCGAATTATTAATTATTAATTGAATTGAATTCTACATCTTATATTTCTCAAGTTGAGCTTATGTAATTTAATAACAATAGATTATCAACAATTTTGCGAACAATTTTAACGTATATAAAGCTCACATTAATGCTATCGATATAAAGTTGTATGTATGTGAGATGTATATCAGTATTAAACATTATTGAAAATTGCTTAATGATTGGTCTATTATTAACCATGGTTATCTATATTATGATAAAAATAAACACAACTTTATAAAATTTCACAATGATCGGCCTATAAATGACCATGACTCTCATATTGACTATTGACAAATTTAATGGTGATAGATCTAAACGGACCATCACCTTTATGTAATAGCCCCATCTGAGAGCCACAATAATATGCATAAAATATAATATTAGAAAAATAAGTGTAACCTTCTGTGGGGTAAAAGAGGGAAAACATATAAATGCATTTAAACTCAGAAAATGTTAGCGCATCAAATGCATATAACTGCTAAGAGGCCAACAAAGACCAAACTATACTTTTTTTCTTTCAAATTCGAATAAGTTATTTGAAATTTATTAAAAAAAAAAAGGACGATAATCGAGACTTAAAATAATGTCATTGCATTTAAAACAGTCATATATAGAAAATAAAAATTTTCAGAAAAATTACTTATAATGATATTTTTTAACTTAAAAAATAATAAAATTAAATAAATAAAATACAGACAAAATAAAAAAATTCTTAACTTTTGCGACTATTTAGTCTCGCAAACTTGCGCTGTTTAATTTTTCATTTATAAATCAGCTGTCTTTTGTTTATATTTAAAAATTATTAATAACTGCAATATAAAATATTACAGTTACATTAATTATAATAAAATCATTACATGTATCTTTGATATTATAAAATTTCAACTATTTTCAATGATTTCTATTTTCTTATTCTTAATATTGTGCAAAATTTTAAAAGGAAATTAATTAAACATTTCCCGTAAATTTGCACAATTACACAAATGAGAAACTTTTGCGTATATTATTATTTTTTACAGACTATTTCAGAAATCGAATTTAACACTTTCTTTAATTTTTTGATGAACATTGAAAAAACCAGCAAAATATTAAGATATAATTTATTTGAATAACTCAAGTACCTCAAAGACTTTACTCGATTAATCGGTCAATTTAAAAAGTTAATTTTCGAGTTATTTGATTAATCGAATAATGAAAAAGTTGAGTAAAATTAATACCCTAATTGTGAAGTATGTATCTATTTCTATTTTTAACCAATATGCAGAAATTTTAATTTTATTTACATTTAACTTACATATTAGTTAAATGACAAATTTAAAAAATTTTCATGGGCACACTACACTCGGAAAATTTTCTGTGGGAGTTAAACATATTTTTACGTTCATTTCTCCATTTTTATTTATTTTTATTTATTAAACAAGAACTGAAAAACTGAAAATTTTATTTGAATTTGATATGTATTACTGCATGTTTTATATGGATTTTAAATAAATTAGTTTCTATAGGTAATTAACGCCTTAATTAAATTTACAGTGGAGCTTGGAAATACCGAACTTGGAATCTAAATATGAAATCTAAAGGAGACAATTTTTTTTATTTTATTAATTTCTATATATATATATATATATATATATATATATATATGGCAATATATTTCAACATTTTATCTAATTCGTGTGCTTTTAATCTGTTTTATTAAGTTATTTAAATAATAACTTTCATTCATTATTTATTCGAATAATTGAAAAAAATTAAAAATTAATCGATCACTTGGATAAAAATAAAATTATGAAATTCTATTCGATAAAAATGAAACTCGAATAATTTTGCAACACTAGTAACTACCCAATATTTTTCTATATTCGATTCTCAGAAAGATTTATTGATCATTAGCTCAAATACTTAGATTGATAAATGTTTTCAAATATTTCAATACCAATATTTTCTAGTGATAATTTCTTATGTAAGTTAACACTTAACAATTTCTGAATCTTATTTACAAATCAGTTTTTAAGGCCGAATATTTTTTGACGTTGTATTTTGAATATAACTCTAAAAATATTTAGCTTCATATCTTTTTAATTTCACTTATTTTTAGTTAGACTTTCCATCAGTTCTTATAACTATTTTCTTGTTTTAATTTTTTTAATTTTGGCTTTTAACAAAAAAAAAAAAAATAAAAAATCATTATCAAATGCTTTAAAGCTTCTTTTCTCAAAAAATATCATTATTCAGCCAACAGCATTGACTTCAACAACAGCAACACAAATACTTTCATTGTGTATAAAAAACCATACTCGTACATTAGTTACGCATAAATAGACGGTATTTATTTTCATATTTTTGTACTCTATTACTCTATATATTTATGTAGTGCTCAACTTCTACTATATAAATCTTAAAAAAAAAAACAAAAATTGCAAAAATATTGTCATATTTGTACTACCAAATACTTGTCCAATCTATAATTAGGCCTGGAGGTGTTATACGCACCCTGCATCCATTGCAGCTACAAACTGAATGCAATGTAATTTCGAATAGTGGATTCCATCAAATACCCGTTGATGTAGCTATACCTGCGGAACGTGCTGAAGTTGCACAGGTTGAATGTGATGTGGAAACGTTGAAAAAATTAAAATTAGGTCTAAGATCAACACTATGGTCACGTCCGGCCTCCACAACTTCACATTTGTTACGTCAGCAACAGCAGCAACAGCAAAGACCACAAGAGAATCGTCCAATCTCACAGCCTCAGTTACAGCAACTGCAACAGCAGCAGCAACAACCACAGCAACAACAAGTTGTTCACAAAAACCAACAACAACAGCAACCATCAACATCACCATCGCCCTCATCCGCAACACAAAAACAACAAGCACGACAACATTCACCAGCACCCACACAAAAACTTTTAACTGAAAAATCTGATTATTCCATATCGGTGTGAGATAGTGACAACAGCACAAAATATTAATACCACTATATTGTTGATGTTGTTTATATTTAGTGGGACATAAAGCAAACGATCTCCTCGATACCCTGAAAACAATAATTAACCGAAATTAAGAAGAAATATAGTAAAGGAAAATATATTGATTAGACTGCAACTACTTATATACAAAATTAGTAACTATATACTCGTACAAGTGTTTACTATTTATTGTGGTCTTTTTTTATCTTAACTAAATAGTGATGAGAATTTATTAATCTGTTTATAAAACAAAATTAAACATTTGAAAGTAGGAAAGATGGAAAGTATTTGTGTACGTATTATTGTTATTTTTTATAGTTTCTAAATGATACTACCCAGTAGGAATAAGAATAGTAGTAATAATGTAACATTTTTCATAGTTAAATGACTCGGTATCGGAACTATTTTAAAGAGCAACAAGCAGCGCAACCAAAATTATAGTCGCATAAAAAATGCTCTTAAATCGGAAGATATGCATATAAGATTAAAAAATATACTCTGAAAATATCATTTCTTTCTGGCTAAATATTAATTTATCTACTTTTCATGCTAAAAGAAAATTGATTTTTATTAGCAATTGATAAAATAATTTAGTTTTGCAAAAAACTCACAATTTTTTTTTTTTTTTTTTGTTAATTTATAAAATCAAAATTATTACTGAATTCGATTAGTAAAATAAAATTTTACTAATGACAAATTATATAAAAAATTCTATTGGTTGCAAAATATGCAATAATCTGCTCTTACGTATCAAATGTACAAAAATGTGTCATTTAAATTACTAAAATATACTCTAAAATAAGGATTTTCAATGAAAGTATGGCAAAATATGCTTCTGAGTCCAAAATGTGCCGTTTTAACTTAAATATGTAATATAAGTAAGAATGCTATATTCGGCTACATTCGGAATCTTATATACCCTCCACCACTGACATAGTATTTAAAAAAAAATTTATTTAGATACATTACTTTAATTCCGATTCTAATAAACATTTTAAATTGTAGTTGCAATTTGGATTTTTTAAAAATTATTGGCAATATACCTGAAATAACAAATTTGTTACGATCTTACTACTTCGAAGAATAATATGTAATCAGCGTTACCGTTTGGCGACTTTAAGATAATTGTATGAAATATTATATATTTCAGTTCTATATGCGTTTAAAATAGTTTATGTAAACGTAAAAAAGACAACATAAATTTTTATGAGGTTCGCTTCTCAAAATTTAATAGCTTTCACATAAGATTCACTTCCGAAAATCATTAAAAAGTGCACAAATTTGTATTGATAAGCACTTTGTTTGCATATTTTTTGTTGCCCTGATAATAAGTAATTATAAGGTGCTGTTGGAAAATTATCCTTGTGAGGTTTAACATCAGTAATAGCAAATCATTTGGTGTTTTAAGTGCCATATTACTTTTATAAATATTATAATTCTGCCCGGCTGTGTCTCTTTTCACAGTCGAGGATAGCCACTAAGAGAAAGAACGTAACGAATTTTCATATATTTTGTATAGCTTTTCACAAATATCAAGAACATAGTCGTTTTTATAAGAATTCTTCTCTGTGTAACTCGCAATTTTTTTTTTTATTAAGTTGAGCTGCACGCAGATAAAAAAAATATAGTTGTAGTGGCTGTAATCTAAGGGAAACATATTACTGGGTTGGAATATATGCACACTCTAAAAATATATATGATTGTAAATAATAATTGTTATGATCAGAGTAACAATTTTAGCAATTTTACGATAATTAAGTCAATGGATCGCTTAAATAAAGGTTTCTAAAGTTTTGAAACAGATTTATTTAAAATACATAGTTATTTTAAATAAATATTATATAGACATGAACTTATTAAAAGAATGGATCTGTTTTGCTTCAACAGTACTTCAACAGTTATTATCACGCGAAACTGTCTGAACAAATATATATTAAAGAGATGGGACAACGGCACACTGAATCTTTGAGGATATTGAGGAATCGTAAGTGGTAGAATACATACTTTTCCTTTGCCCACAATTGCAACATCATTGATTTAGATATTAGGTATGCAATGCCATATGAACTGGGTGATAAATATGGCTGCAAACTTAAGAATATTGTACTATTTATCATATGAAATGAATGAATTAATGGCAGCAGCTAAGAGCAGTTGGAAGATGATACTGCTTATGACTCTGCTTATCTGCTTATGACTCTTTTTTCTTCTGTTTTATAATCACTAAGGTAAAAATTATGTAAAATTAACGAAATGCAAATATACTACTGAAAAACTAATGCGTTAAATTAGCATTATTTTTAGCATTTTTAAATAATTTTATAGCATATTTCAGCTTTATTTTAAACAATATTTAGCTAAAAGTTTTTTTGTTTATTATTCCATTTTATCATATTGTGTCCGATTTTATGGTTCGAGTTTTTCATATTATTATACCGTCTTACTACATTAGTTCATATTATGACCCCATTTTATCATATCATTATTCCATCTTACAATATTATTATGCCATTCTATTATTATTCCATCTTAATAGATGAATTATTAATCATAAAAACTTATTTACATAATATATTTTATTAATTAATTAATATTTTATTAATTTTATTAATTTGTACCATCATATGTTGTGCAAAATAATACAAGATATTTGTTAACCAGTGTTCAGTGTTTCTAAATTTTTGAGTGATTTTTCACATTTATAAGAATTTTTTTTAAATATATTCGTAAATAGTTACTGTGGTTAATGAAGTATATTACAGAATAATTATAATAATTGATATGGTAAGCCTATAAAATTATCTATCCATTTAAGGCAATTTTAATAATAAATATTCTAGAAAAAAGCTAGAAGCTAAAACGAAAATTTTGATTGTATAAGAAAAATAAAAAGGCTTAAAAAGGCCAAACAGGCAACAATGTTATAAACTAAACAGTTTAATAGTAGTTATTTAACATCTTTTATTGCTTAAATCACACCAAATATAACAAAACCTTGTCTACTTAAATTTATTCATGTACAAACTAAATGAGAATTATAATGAAGGCGGTACACAATCGTTAAAAATAATTCATAACAAAGAAGTTATGAATTTTTCAACCATATCTGTAAAAGGCATATTTATTTGTAACATTTTATGGTTATGGGAATAATAATATTAATAATGGTTTAAGAACAAGGAAAAAGATTGGTAATATTGATAATGGTTTTAGAAATAATTATATTTTTCATATTAAAAAAAAAAAAATGGTTTCTGGTAAAAATGTTCAAAAGCATAAAATTTTTGCAATCAACTATATTAAAATTTTGATTGAATGTTAACATTAAATAATAAAACTGACATAAAAACATTGTTATCATGAACACGGTATTCTTAAAATTAATGAAAATTTACAATGACAACATAATATTGTTGTAGTTACAATGCCGTTTTTTTTTTGCGTGTGATAACTTTAAATTTTCTTCTTAATCAAAATCCGTTCAAATTACTAATTTTAAAAAAACAATTAATGCAACCTGTAAACAAAAAACCTGGTAAAAGTTCAAAAGTTCAGTAACGAACCTAAATATATGAAAAATAATTTTGATCAAATAATAAATAAAGCCATATTTTATCCTAAGACGAATACTCAAAATTCAAAATGTTTTCGAAAATACTACGAGGAATGTTGCGCTAAAATAATTATTTTTTTTTTTTTTTTAGTTTTAAAGTAATGTTTCACACTCAATCGACGAAGCATTTTTAATATTCTCATTTATCATACCATAAGTACTCAGAAGACTGTATTTCTACGAAGATAAATCAATAAATCCGTTACTTTTTGAAGTTTCAGCATACCTAGTAGACAACTTTAAAATTTGTGAATTTTTGTTTAACTTTGACTTTGATAAACCATTATATGCAAGACATTTTGTACCATTTTGTATCGATGAATAAATCATGGATCCATTACAATAGACAGTGTTCAGGATGAATTCTAAATCGAAAATGTTCTTTTATCAAGACAACCTTTCAGAAAAATCATCTTGTAGTCACCCTGTAATAATACGACATATGCTGCAGCGTGTCTAAGTTGAGCACATTTCGTTTGAGAAAGTTTAAAAAGTCGTAACTTCTACAAATCAAGTCTGATTTCAAAGATTTAAAAACCCTTATAAAGAAACAAGCTTGTTACTAACCTTTGATATCTTTTATGGCTAAAAAGATATTTTTGCTTGAATTTGGAAATTTTGTTTTCTTGTCATGACTTTCTTTTTGTTTTTCTCAAAAAATTTTCGTAATATAGGAGTGAACATTTTTTAAATATTATAAGATTTTCAATACATTCCAAAATAGTACGTTGAAATTTTTCTGTCCATGAAAAATCGACAAAATCAAAATTTATTTACTAAAAAAATATTCTTTTCACATATTTGAAGAGACAAGGCTTCAAGAATAGAAAATAAAGAAATTTTTATTTGATTGAGTGTTTCACCCTACGTTTAGCATTGGTCAAAAATTGTAAAATTTTTGACAAAAATTCATCGGGTTAGAATAAGAATATAAAAAATAGTTTCCATAATTGCATATATGTATATAAATTGATTTCATACTAATTTAGTTCTCGCCCAATGACACAATGCACAAAGAATATATTAAAATTATTTTTTTTTTAATTTATTTTTCAGGTAGTGTATTAGAAAGATTACGATTTTTTCGTGTACCAAAAATTATTTGATAGCGGGTAATTTTTTTCAAATCTTATGGACCGATATTTTTGTACAAAAATATATATTTTTTGATATTTTTCACATAAATAGCTCAAAATTGCAAATTTTCTGATACACATTTTGATACAAAACCGGAAAGTTTTGATTCGAAGGAAGCGAACTTAAGATCTGTTTTTAAAATACATATCATTAGATAAACTGGAGTTATATATTTGAAACGAAATCAACTCTTTAATTGTAGTTTTTTCATAATGCATAAAAAATATATTTTTCTACTTTATAAAAGTTTATACTTTTTCATCAATGATACTTTGGGTAATTTCAACATCTTTTAAAAGTAATTTCCTACTGGGTACGAATAAACTCTGTTATTGAATGGCCAAACTTGATTTGATTGTTAGATGCCTGTATATTTTTGTATAAATCTTTATATATTATAAAATTATTTCGGTCGTTTTTAATAGGTTCATTATTGTATATGTGTGTGTATATATGTATACAAGTAAACTTTGTTATTAATAAATTATTTTATATAAAATGCAATTAAATATTCGAAACAGAATGCTTCATACATATATACAAAATGTGTGCTTAAAGAAACAAAAGTTGAAAAAAGTTAATAACTCCTTAATTTCCTTATAAATGTCCTCCTTATATATTTATAAACATATAAGAAATCACAGTATTAAAACTCCCCCACTGTCTCCCCCATCACAGTATTATAGATGATGAACCAAAACAATAAAAATAAATAAAATAAACTTTCGGACAATCAATCAAAATTCTTTTTTAAAAAAACTAAACTAATTACACACATACACATTTTACATTTATCTCCTCTTATACTAACCCCCCCCCCCCCCCCCTCCGTAAATAATACAATATTCAAATATTGCATGCATTTTCCATGAATGAAACTCTTAACTCCACCCCCTCCCTATAATATAAAATAACTATTATAAATAATATATCTATACTTTTATACTATTTTGATGAATTATAATAAAAAGGAATACTAACAACTACATATGAGAAAAAATATTTGGAATTTTTTTCGAATCAGGTTGTATTTTTTATGTCTGTAATCTTATTGTATGTATTTATGAATGTACGATGTATTAAATTGTTTTTCACTAACATGAGTTATTTGTTTTAATGTAAAAAAAGACTTTTAAATTATTTTAATGAAATTGTAGAGAGATAAGCATAGAAATGATGTGATTTTATTTTTAATTTAGTTAAGTTAAATTTTAAATATTTACATTTTGCTGTTTTTTTTTACTATTGAGAATTGAATTAACAACATTAGCATTACCAATATACTTCTCTCGATTTATTTACAAAAATGATAAGTGATAATATAATGCTGAGTTCTCTGCAATAAAAATGAAAATAAATTGTCGACATACAAAAATGTCAGTTCAGTAGATTAAATTGTCGCTATACGTAAAAAGATGTGCATGAGAACTCCAGTCAACTGATTCCCCGACAAACACAGAAACTCGGACTTTCGTTTTAGTTATTAATTTTAAGATAAAATCTAGTGATCATAGACAGAGTCATTAGTTCGGTGACTGAGCCTCGGAACTTTTGAATAAGAACCCCAACTTTGGTTACCAAATTTCTTTTATAATCGGTTCAGTAAACAATTTGCTAAAACCGTATGATAAAAGCAAACGCAGATCGGTCAACTATATCGTCGATCCCAGTGTTCGTGCGCAGAAGAACTTAATTAGTCTTTCGCTTGCCGCGCTCAAGAACTCGAATTTGTTCGGACTTCTGAATTAATATTAGTGTCTGCACCCGTTAAAGATTTACACAGAAAAAATTATTACCTCATATTTTTCAATTAACACAATTGTTTCATTTGCATCAAAATTTAATTAATATATTCAAGAAAAAATATATTAAAAGAAATAGTAAAAATAAAATTCAAGTAAGATTTTCTCTCATCTAATTTTTTAATTCATTCAATCATCTACTTGATTGATTTAATAAATTTTTTAAATGGAAAAATTTTTCATTTTTTAATTTTTTACAGTTATTAGTAATTGATATAATAATTTTGTAGAACAATTTTTAATTGAATGAATTATTTTGATGATTGGTAACTTTTCCTGTGTAGCTGACTTAGAAACTGAAATTTAATAAGCATAGAATATGCTTTTGTTGGCCTACTGAGCTTCAGATTTTTTGGATAAGGACCATTATTTTTGCTCAAAAGTCATATTTAGCCGCGACGCACATTTTTGGATAAATAATTATGTGGACAAAGGGTTCACAGTGTAAAAATTCATCACTATTTTGTGTACTTTCTGCCGTCAGCATTATTGGTTCACTCTTTCTTAAAAGCGATATTGTCGAAGCCATTACCTTTAACACCTGCTACACTTTTGCTTGTGGGGCTTCAGAATTTCCAGGTCCATGTCAGTATGACACAAGCGACTAATACCGTTAAACAAAAGACATTGATCAAATTCAGCAGGATCTATACGATGGAGTCATAGCAAACTAGACCTTACGAAGACGAGGTTGACATTTAAACAATAAAAATGGTTCCTCACGTACAGCTTTTTTATAACCTCAAGATTAATAAAACTTCTTTCTGATTATAATATGATAGTTTAGTAATATACAGGTTTTAGATTGGACTAAAATCCACTTTTTTAAAAAACTAGAATTTCGTTTTTTAAAGAATGTAAGAGCAAATTATTACTGGTAGTACGTTAGTTCGGAAAGAGGATCATTGATAACCCACACACACTCCTGCATGTTCGACATGTAGTGCTCTTTAAAGAAAGATTCACCGAACCTAACCAAAAAACTAGTATTTCGTTAGGTCAAGAACTTGGTTCCTTCTATAAAGCTTATCAATATATTTTCAATTTATGTTTCTATAGATATAGAAAAAATCGATCCCGTATAGTACATGTAGAAAATGATACCAGTGTTTATTCAGTGTTCTAATTTAACACTGCGTGTTCAAATCATTCACGAAAATTGATACCGCATTGACATCGAGTTGACACCATTTCACTATCAAAATAATACTTTCTATTTTTTATATTTAAAACTTGTAAACGAACGGTATCAAAAAGCCAATACCGTAAGTTGCCAATATGATCACAACCGTGGTAGATTTTTAATCATATTTTTTTCTTAGTATTAGGTACTCAACATTACGTGCTATTAAATACTGGACTTTGACACATGAAAGTGTTCTAGTGTTTCGTCCTCTTCTTCGCATGCTCTGCATGTTATATCCTCAGATAAGCCCATGCGAGGTAAATAAGCTTTCATCTCTATGTGTGCTCGTTATTATACCAACAAGTCTCTAGTTATCTCTATATTTGGGCTTATATAGTATATCAGTCACGCTCCCAAAGGTGGAATTCTGCCAACGTCTGACACGCTCTTCAATTACTTTAGTTTATCTTTAAACTTCTGAAAATTTTTAGTGCTATAATACCATCTATTTTATCTCAAAGTGTTCAAAGTTGAGAAATTAATTCATCTCATTTTTACGTTTGTAAAACAGTTCCTGATTTTACTTTTGTCTTTAAAAATATGTGTTAGAAATTTATTATCGATTTTCTTCAGCGATATAATGCCTTTCGTAATAGCCAATATCTCAGCCTGAAAAACAGTGATGTGGTCTGAGATGCGAAAAAATTTACTTGTGCTTCGGCTCATTTCACAAAAACCCATTCCAGTCTGTTCACTAATTTTTGAGTTATATGTATGTGTATAGATTTTCGATTGTTTCGCATTTTAATTATATCTCTCCATTCCAGAAAAAACTTCTAAATGACATATAGTTACCTAACGACATGTTTTCCAACCCTTCGCCAATATTAATATCCCGTTTACATTACCTAGAAATTATTCCATGTCAACAGTTAACTTTTCTATGAATTACATGTAAATAGTTCTATAACTATTGATAAACAAATTTAAAATTTAGCAATACACCCTTAACATTTTGAGTTATTCCTAAAAAAATTTTTTTTGGGTACGTTCTTGTATAAATGTATTTCTAATTCTGTTATTCTTTTATTTATTCTTCCTTTTTAAAATTGTTTTGAAAAGTTAAAGAAATAGGCTTTCAAACCGTAAAAACAAATTTAAAAATGGTGAATACATCATTATTTAATTTGAATATACTCAAAAGATTATAATGCAGTTAAAAATCTACTTTCCTCCGCTTTCAAAATCAATTTAAAATCCTAAATTGACTTGAAATTTATGCAGCGACGAGATCCATAAAGCAACCATCTTAAAAATGGGGTTTTCACAATATCTCGAAAATTAGGGAAAGTTTCGAAATTTTTTAAAATTGTTTTGTGATGTCCTCATGAAGGTCTATATCTCATATTAGATCGCTTTGTATTTTTAATAATTATTATTCTCAGATAAATATTTAATAAGCATATTCGCAATTTCATCATCTAACGCTTTAAATGACGTTAAGAAACCTAGTTCATCATGTTATATATATTGTTTTAATAAAATTAAAAAAAAAAAAATACCAAGTAATTAATTTTAATTAAAAGAAAATATATATACATAATTTTAACTAATATGTATTTTATTTTTCTATAATTATTAAAAGATTATTTTTAAAGACAAACTACAGAAATAATTATAAATAATATATATCACTCATTCCACGAAAGAACGCCCAAAAATTTTCCTTAGATCTTTAGGTTTTGTTAATATTAGGCATACACATAACCTACACATACACATTTTAATATACATTAAACATCAATATTAATCAAAAGTGTTTCAAATAAAAAGGGTAGATCATATACAATATTTGTTATAATATACGGAGAAACCAAAATATGAAAAATCGGAAAATGTGTCCTTAAGATTAAAAGATATGCTCATAAAATATCATTTTTTATAGCTAAATTTTAAATTCTTTACTACTAATGCCAAAAATAACTTGATTTTTATTAGCAATTGCTAATAAATATTTTCTTTTTGCATTTAAAAAAACATTCAAACCTAATTGTTTCAGGAAATTAAGAAATTTTTATCAATATATAAGAAGAAAATTATTAAAGAATTGGATTTGAAAAATTATGTAAATTATGTAGGAAATTCTATTGAGTTTAAATTTTTCTCTTAAGTTTAAAATATGCAAAATTATGCTTTTAAGTGTAAAATATGCAAAAATATGTCATATCAATTACGAGAATATTTTCTAAAATAAGGATTTTCTATGCAAATATAACAAAAATAGGCAAAGATATGCTGTTAAGACCAAAATATGAAAAAACATGCCTTAACAAATCGATGATAAAATTCTTAAAATTGTATGAAACGGTTAAGTAACTAAGAGTTTCGTTGATCTGAAGACCTGGAAAAATATGATTTCACATATTTTTGATTGCCCTGATAAAATTTATGAAAAAGACTAAATTTTTGTATGAAAAAGCTGGTGGTTATTTTTCTAAAAAAAGATTAAAAATTTTCTCAGAACAATTTTTACTGAATCTGCTAGCAAAGATATTGCTTTTAAATATATGAATCATTAAAATCCGTCTACATGGTAAAGAAATATTAACATTTAAAATTACGTACTTCGTCGAACTTTTTAACTTTTATAAAAAAAAAAATTAAATTCGTGATTTTTTTAAAATTGAAAAAAATAATAATGATAAAGACTACTTGGCTCCATAGGTCATGTGCGTACAAATATGTACAAAATTTGATGTCCCTTTTTAAAAAATATAGAAATTTTGTATAAATCTCTCGTGGAATGAACGATATTAATTGAAAGCAAATAATTATTAAGAAGGAAAAAAATAAAAATTGCGTACAATAATTACAATTTAAGAAATTCGACATAAAACTTATAATAATTCAGGCATTGGTTTTTTCTCTTGTAACAACTGCAACATTCTTACAAAAACTTTAAATATTTTAAGGTTTCTTTGAAAGTCAATATGTGTAATAATATCTTATTTAATTTATCGGTTTTTCAGAATTTCAACTATTCGAAAACCGGTTTCTCCAAAAAGTAGAATAATCGATCACCCTGCTATTATTTGGTTCTTTCAGGACAGTCTTCAAGATTTTAAGCGACTTACATTGGGGTATAAATGCCAAAAATGGCGCTTAATTCAGGGAATTTTGTTGTATTAATTAGGTCATTAGTATGTCAAATAAATACTTAGTGAACTTAGAAATATTTTTTTTACATCAATTACCCATATTTGAGGTAATCTGTAGTTTGCCGTTTTAAAGATAACCTATGCCAATACTAAATTGGTTATAATCTAATCATTATTTCACTGAGCCCCCATATAAAATTTTTCCTGGAAATGGCTCAAACTGTTATAAATGTCTGAAATTTTTCTCTATTTCCATAAAATTTTAATAGGTGAGTTTTGTCTAAGCAAAAATCATACCAATAAATTTTGGTAGGATCGGTTCAAAATTGACCATAGTTTCCGTATAATCCCCTCCCGGAAATCACTTTCCCGTGCATAATTCCTTTATAAACCTTCGTATAGAGATAAAATTAAGTACAAATGAAATATATTGAAGTATTATTTTTACAATCTAATTTCACAAAGATCAGACCATAATTGATCATGGCTTCATATAAGTACCTGTCACGCCAATGCCAATTAAGAAAATAACAAAATATTTTCGGTAGTTTCGATAAATACCAAGGATTCAACAATAGTTTTAATAAATTCTGATACCCATTTCGAGGCAAAAATTGGAACTCACAATACAATTTTATTATTATTTTTTAATTTGTCCTGCATTCTGCTTATCAATAAGTATCGTTTAAGTTATACATCAATTTAAAAAATCAAATCGAAATACTTAATACTAGTTACCAAAATAATCATTTTAATATAAAAATTAAAATTACATCACTTCGGTTTATCTCAACTACAATAAATTGTAAATTTATGTAATAATAAAAAATAATAATAACAAAACAATGTATGAAATAAAATTTTGTAATGAATTAAAATATTTTTCCAAAATCTAATGACTGATAATATTTTAAATAAGTTTTCTTTTATATATAATTTTTAAATACTTTGTAGAGTATTTGTAAGAATTTTTTTTAAACTATTAACATAAAATAACAAGGTAAAAAAAAATTTAATGTAAATATTAGGAAATAAATTAGTTTTAATAAAATTAACTACATAAATAAATAAACTACAGTAAAATTAAAAATTCAAAATATATATTTTTCTTCTTATTAAATTAATTAACTTACTATTTATACAATATAAATATTATCTAATATAAATGTAAACCCATGTACAATGAATTGCAAATACAAAAATTATTAAAAAATAGAAGTAAAAATTAAATTAAATAAAAAAAATAACTACAAAAATATAAAATTTAATAAACATTAAATCAAAACTATAGTATATTAAATATTTCTTTAAAATTATCTAGAAATAAACTAAATGTTTCCATTTTTTTTAAATAGATTGAAAACGAAATAAAGAAATTTAAATAAAAATAAAATATAAAACAAATAATATAAAAAAAACGTAAATTTAAGATAAAAATTTTTGAAAATTTGTATATTTTATAATTTTTAAAAAAGGAAAGAAAACATATAAATATATATTTCGGAAACAATGTGCCAAAATTACATTTAAATGAAAAAAATCCCCAAAATTGTCAAAAAAAAAAAAACAAAATTAAGTAATTTTTTATTTTATAAAAAAAATTAACAATTTTTAAACTTTTTATTAAGAATATTTTGTAAAAAAAACATTTAAAGGAAGTGAAAATTAAAATTTTATTATAAAAAAAAAAAAATTAACAAATCAAAAGTAAAACTACTAAAACGAATGCGTAACGGTCGGCTCAAGAAGACCTTACAGTGTCCTTCATTGGTTAGAAAATAAAAAACAAATTTTGAAATTATTAATTTTTAATTATTAAGATATTTAGTTAATAAATCATTTCTTGCAATATTAAAGTACTAAGAAATAGATAAAAAAATTCTAAACAAAGTTAAATTTAATAAAAACTAGAATTAATAATTTTTATTAAAACGAATGAAGAGCGCAAAAATAAAATGACACAAATTATCAAAATTTTTAAAATCAAATTTACCAAGATCCCAAACTTATATGTTAAAAAAAGTTATAATTAAACAAACAAACGACAAAAAAAATAGTATTTAAATCAAAACCGCAAATCAACACTATAGTAATAAAAAAATTTAATTATAAATACAACAAACAAAACAAAAACCAAAAAACAACAACATTTAATAAGCAAAATATTTATTTATATTATTACAACCTTATTTCATTGTACATCGAAGTTTACGAATTTATTATGAATTTTAGCATAACGTATAAACAGATTAAGTAAAGTTATTTTTTTAATTATATGAAATATATTTTTATGTTTTAGTTTTTCTTAAACTGGTTTCACAAATTGTTATTTTACACATTTTTGTTTTCGATATTTTTCAATAAATGCCAAAACCTTAAGCTAAAGACAGGAAGAAAAGAATACGAACTAATTAATTTCAAGTCAATGAAAGTAATAGAACTAAAAAAATAAAAAATAGAACAGTCATCAAAGAAAAAACAAAAAAAAAAATTAATTAATATTATTAGTAAAACAAAATTTAAGAAAACAAAATCATTATAATTGAACGTCTTTCATAAAAATATTTTATGTAGCACAAAAATATTAAAATAAAAAAATTATATATATGTGTAAAAAAAACAAACAATTAAATAAACATTAAAATATATTAAAAAAGTGTGTTTTTACAGATTTATTAAAGAAAGGTGAGTATTTTTTACGCTATATTGAATTCACACAGTATTAATCATACATATACTTCTCAATTTAAAGTATATAGATAATTTCAGTGAGATATAAGGAATTTCAAAAATTTTCGAAACTTTTTGAAACCAACATTATGTGTGTTGTATTTCTAAAGCTTGCACAGAGGGTTTTCTCAAACAGTCTAATTTTAAAAGTTCGAATTTTACAAAACTAAATAGCTAACAATATGCTAATTTTTGCCCCAAAATTATTTTTTCGGTGAACTTTAAATACAAAAAATATATGGGCCATTATCAAAAAATTTTAACCTGGCTGAAACTAATTTTAATCTTTATTAAGTTTTATGGTAATTCCATTTTAAACAAACGGATTATGAACTCATATATGAGCTCACAAGACTTAAAACTAATAGAGTGCAAAATTTTAGCATCATAAGTTTCATTTTATAATCATGGCTGTTGTTTAAATTTCAAAAACTTACAAAAAGTGATAAAAATTACTAAACTTTTTCCTGTACTTCTACACTTTTTGTTCGCACGTTTGTACTTTTGCCATCTTATATAAACTAATCGGATTTTAGGGATAAATTTTACCTTCTTTTTTTGGCTTCTTTGTTATTGTGCAGACTTTCAACAGTTAAATACAGGGTAGACTAATTTTGATTACAAAAGTTTTTAATTTTTAAATTTTTTTTTGCGGGTCCCCTCAACGAAATACAAATTTTAAAATATGGATTGAAACCTATTGTAAATATGCGTATTTTGTGAAATATCTCGTTGCTGTGTCCGAAATAGTCAATGCAGTAGATAGTCTCAAAATTTGGAAAACAAGAGCGAAAATTGTTAAAAAAAAAGTCAGCTTTTCGCGAGGTCATTCACAATTTCCAAGGGAGTAGTGTCATCATCTCCTACTTTGATAAAATTTGGTACGTATACTTTTTACGTCAATATAAAAATTCAAATTCCTCAAAATTTTCAAAATCATTGTAGTTTCGTTTTTATTACGGTTCAAAGTTCACGTTTTCAGAAATTCTTTTAAAAGACACGAAATTTAAATATATATATCTTCGGACTTATTTGTCCGATTTCAACAAACTTTAATTCATACTGGTGCTTAATAAATCTAGTTTCTAATTATTTTTTTTTTTTTAAAGGAAATTTTTTAAAAGATAAGGATAATGAAATCAATATTCGGCCTTGTATCAAGGATATTTAAAAAATCATGTCTTCCATTTTTATAAATTTTCTTTTAAATGTTTCTTAAGGCATTAGCAATAACATACGAGGGCGGATCAATAAGTCCGTGACTTTTCGAACTGCCCTCTTAGTTATATGAAATGCAATACCATCAAGTACCACCTGTTAATAGAGTACTGTCAAATTCCTACTTTTTACTGTCAAAATTTGATATGAGGTAAGTACTTGATTCTAATGTCATCTCCGTGTTAAAATAATGCGTTATTCATTACATGGCAACCAAAGTTTTTGCTGGGAACGTTTAAAAATTCGGCTTATTATTAGCGATTCTATTTTGTTAAGTTGTAAATTGTAGAAAATAACTATTGCTTGGTGTAAGAATACAAATAACTTTAAAAAATAATCCTTGAAATCGGGATTCTCAGTGCTGCCAAATGGAAATATTTTGACAATAAATCAGCGATTTCTAACTGACTGTTTTATTGATGATGAATGTCAGAAGAACCTATTTATGAGATTCCGTTTCAGTTAATATTTTGAAAAACTTAGAAAATCGTAAAAGTATGTAGCTTTAAACAACAATGTTTCGGAGACCGCTTAACAGATTAAGACAATTCAAACTACGTTTAAATTGTATTGTTGTCATCTTCAATTAAAAGATTTTGAAAATTACTCAAGTTTTGAAAAAATGCATTTTAATGTAATTGCATTTTTGGTACAATTTTCGTTAAATATACCACCTTTGATTTTTCTTTAGCATTTTTAGAAAATATGTATATTTTCATTACAATGGAAATCAAAACTTTTTAGGACACAATAATTTATTATGTACGATATTGATTTCAAAAAAATCTCTACATACTTTCATTCAAAAAAAAAAAAAAAATATGTTAAAACATATCAAATTATTACTCAAATAAATGATTTTTTTTTTTACTAAAAGTTAATTTTATCAACATCCCTTCATTATCTCACCATAAATTTTTTATATGTTGTTCGCAACACTCGAGTATACCTATCGATAGGTACAAGCTTGAAAACCATCACAATGGAAAAAGCAAAACATTTTCAAAAGTTTAAAACTGAACTGAAAGAATGGACAAGAGATGAGCACTCCAGAGTCTAGTAAAATTCAAATACCGGGAAAATGACTGACATCTTATGGGGAAACCCAAATATTGAGAAATCAAAGGAGATCCTTAAATTAAATAAGCAAACACTCAGAAAGCTAATTAACGTAATAACTAGCCATATGGAACTAAAGCTCACCTTTCTCGCATTAGACTAACGAATGATACAATGTGAATATAATGGGGAGAATAGGACGAAATATTGGAACATTACGTATGTCAATGTCCAGCGTTTATCGCATAAGAAGCGAACTTTTTGAACGGGATAAAATACCGAATCTAGAAGACCTCAGAGACATCAATTGCATTTCTCTGAAAAACTATATCAAGAAAATGTTTTCTTAAACTAAACAAAGAGAGAAAGCTTACGAGTAGGGGAAACCTTATTTTCCTGAGCGCATACCTATGCAGGTACACGTGTATACATGAAATGGTTTTTGTGACTTTAGATGGAAATTAACCGTAAATAAATGAATTTATTAAAATATTTTGTAGGGGTTTTCGTCGAATTAATTTGCTCCTAGAAATTTGCAGGACTAAGGGGAGCCATTGACATTACTAGCTAACAATCGGTTGGAGGGTTCTTGTCTTACAAATCTCTTTTACCGAATTCAGAGTTAAAACATATATATTTGTATAGACTCCCGGATAAAATTAAGAGGTTGATCTAAGTAAAATTGTGTTCTAAATACCCCATATTTAAACAACCTAAAGAACAAACGGAAACCATCTTGTCAATCACTTTTATGAAAATCTATTTTAAGTTACCCCATGATGACATTGGGGCTGACACCTCTTTAACCACCCTACTTATGATCTTAGGGCGTTTTATGTTTCAGCTAAGATACCTAACTCAACTTATCCGTATCGATCACATAGGTAAGAAGTTATAACACTTTATCGTTTCATTTTAACAATTCAAATTTATTACCAAAGAAAATTGACTTAGTGTAATACTATCTATAGAGCTCAATTCATAAATTTTGTAATAAAAAAACCGAGAATTCATATGGAAAATAGTTTACAATAACATAAAAATAAATATAATACTATTATGGGTTTTAAATATTTCATGTTATCTTACTTTATATATCCAAATAAATTTTTTTGTTTTTCATGTAATCGTGTAAGAATTTGAAACTTCCATAAAACAAAGTAACATATGCAATTATCAAAACAAATAAGAGATTACAAAACAATTGCTCTCTTGATTTTTTGTTTATTATAGACTCAATGAAATTATGAATGAGCGTAGTAAACTCTTTGATTGTCTTGTTTCATTATTCAATAATATAATAATAAGAAAATTGGTGCTCAGATAATATAGTAGAAGTACCAAAAAAAAAAAAAAAAAAGTAAAACATATAAAAAAAAAAAAAAAATTTAACAACCAGAACAGATATCTCTATTTAATCAGGGAATTATTGTTGTAAAGGGAAAATTTAAGTTGTAAATTCATACACCGTGAGATTTAAATCTTTAAAAAATTATAATAGTCACTTCTAATTTTAATTATAATTGCAACACATTAATAAAAAATAAGGGTTAACGACTCACCAATTTAAATAATTCTTGGTTTCGTCAACAACGATATGAAGAGGACTTTTCATACTGCGGAAGTTTGCTGGTGGTTAAAGTTGTAAAATATTGTCTTTTGCTTTGCAATTATGCATGTTTCCTTAAAATTACTTATGGCTAATTATATTTATCTAAATAGAATTCAAATTCATTAGAATTATTTTAAAATATAAATATGTAAAAAAAATACATTTGTTTTTCTTAAATCGTGCAATATTTGTATTAACTAAGTTGATATTTATCTGTGATATTAGCTATAGAATTTAGGTTTAGTTTTAATGTAAGAATTTTAGAAAAAATACATATTTAGCGAATTAAAGTTTTATCACTAGATTGATTTAGACTATATTGTCATAATTATTAATTAGAAAAGAAAAACAGTTTTTACTAATATAAAAAATATAGGATGCAATTTAGAATATGAATAATTCGAACATGGAAAATTTTGGATTTATAGGCAACCATTTAGGAACAAAATTATAAGAGATACTAGCAGATGATGTTTTTCCATCCAATAATTGATATATAACATGCCTTAGGATCAGGTCTAAAATATGGTGCTGGCAATAGACATATTGCGATGGAGAAAGATCAATTGATTTATAATAGTCTTTTAGTAGATTAACAGCGCAGTTTTTGTGACCAGTATTTACACTTGTTGCATCACAATTTATCATTTTTATAAATTTCTATAAATCAAATTTATATAATGTTTCTCTAATACCATTAAATATTATGAGGGCTTTCCCATTTTCTAAAACAAGTACAAGTAATTTTCTTATATTTATTTTTAAAACTACTGCCAGGAGTTTTTTATCGCCAATTTTTTGCCGTCGACATTTCTTCTTTACACTCCGCTGACTTGATTACAGCTTTATAAATAGCTGGCTGTGATGGAGTTGCAATTTGAATACCAGACACTGCTAATTCTTTAAAAATTTTTGCTGCTTTTCTAATACTAACTTTAGCATTAGTATACATTGGATTTATACTGATACTGATACTAATGGATTTGTTAATGATTTATTTAATTTTATACTTTCAGATTTGTCGGATGAGTATTGGTTTTCATACTCGTGTTCTGATATTGAATTTTCATCAGGCACAACTTCGTTCAAGCTACTTAATTCGGACTGAATATTTATATTTTCATTAGAAATATTGAAAATATTTTCAAAATTATAACCACGTTCTGTTTTTAAATTTTTATCACATATTCAAATTAATTTTTCAACTTTTCTTTTTACTCTTTTTATTTCATCTTACTCCACAAATTGCAAAGTTAATTTGAGGTAGCTTTATACCTATCGTTTTTGGATTTTCTGAGGCAGCTAAAATATGAAGTCTTCCAATTCTTATTTTTTGAGTTGAAATTTTGCTCAATTTAAGTAATGGAATGACGATGTCTGGAATGTTTCTCCATGTTATTGTGCTATCTTTAAATTTGGTCAAAGCCTTTGTCCACATTTTAGCATTTTTCAAAACGTTTAAAAGACTTATTTTAATCCCCATTACTTTTAAGTATCAAACAAAAGTTCGGAACATTTTAAACAAGTAATTATATTAAAAAAAATTAAATTAATAATATCCTTTGAATATTTAAAACAGTAACATTACATGACATTTTTTAAATGATTTCCAAACTTTACTTAGAATGATATTTACGGCTGTCAAAAAAGTTCATCCAAGTACTTTTTTGACAACAGTAAAAAAGGTAAAGGTATTAATTACACCTTTTCTCTTAAATAATTTTCAATGGTCTATTCGACTAGGGCCATTTTGATATTTGTAAAAAATATAAAAAAGTTATAGTCCTAATGCTTATATATTTTCAAATGTTATATATATAAAAATTGGAGGTAACAGACTCCTAAGAAAAATGGAAACTTTGAACTTCGGAAGATAATACTGCTAATAAAAATTCTACGTTGGATGTTGCTGTGGCAGTAACAACTTTTTTTAAATTTTTTAGGTTAAAATTTTAATAATTTTTGTAAATTTCCAAAAAAGAAAGATTCAACAAAATCCAAAATAAATATTAAAAAAAGTAATAAAATGTAAGTATAAAAAAGAACTGTTTTTTTTTCTTTATTTATATTTTAATCGTAAAAAGATTTTATAGATTTTAATTACAGATATCAAAAGCTTAACAACTACAAAATAATATCTTAAAAACTCTTATAGATTAAAAATGAATTCGTATGCAAATTTTGCCTTTTCACATATTTATCTCGTCTTTTAAATATATGAATTGGTAAACTAAATTAAAAAATATATAAAAAGTATTATAATCGGAAATTTGATCGTAAATAATCAATTAAATAGCGGGTTATTAAACTACTTCTATGTAATGCGAACGGTATGTTGTTGTCATTGTAAAGTAATCATATCCGTAACTACATGTCAACATAAAATTTTTCTGGGTATATTTAAAAAAAATGCTTTTATTTCAACTCATAAAATGTGTGAAAAAACTCAATTGAATCATAAATAAATTTCATTGCACTTTTTTTTTTTTTTTGAGGTATAAATAAAGTATGTATACAAATTTAACTAGTTATCTTTGTCAGCCTGTTCTTTTACCGTAAAGTGTTGCCAATAACAAAATTTAAATCTTTAGAATAGTAGGACTTTATGTACTTAACTGTGCTACAAATAATACATTTTGTTATATATTCGAATTTAAATGTTATAATATTAATTGTTCTAATAACTGTCTTACCATTTTATACTTGGGTCATGTATAAATAATTTATATCTACTGCATACAAGATGTCACCACATATCTCTTTTTATATAACATAAAAGAACCCCTATTTTAACATCCTATATTTATTGCGACCTTATTTAAAATAAGGGCTGTAATGTAACTGTTATAATGAATTGTACAATGCAAACAAGTTGGCAACTGTGAGAACGGTTATATTTTTTATATTTTTTTTATTTAATACTTTTTGAACTGTAGATTCGTAATCTTCTTGTATATATCAGCTATTACATGAAATCATGAATTTCATCAGATATTGAAATAATCGTAGGTCTTTAGCTTTGGTACATATTTGGCATAGACAACTTTATACAATACAATACATAACGACATGCCGCGACATACCTTTCTCAATTTTTTTTCAATTAAAAAAAAAATCGTGATATTGATTTTAAATGTAAAAAAACAAGAAGAGGAATTTATTCACAAATTCAACGAGAAAGAAAGATATAGTCGGTCATGATCGACTACATGATACCTTACATTATGGTGTACGAGCATAAAAATTCGGTAAGAGGACTTATATTACACCTGTGGCCAATTTTACTAAATGTAAAATAAAATTATTTATTAAATTATCTTCAAAATTGCGACCTGTACTTTGTGCAAAAGGTTTACATGGACAGCCAGCCAGCCAGCCATCCAGCCAGCGGACGGATGGACAGACATCGTAAGATCGACTCAAAAAGTGATTCTGAATCGATTTGTATACTTTAAGGTAAGTGTTGGGTAACTTTTTTCTATGCGTTACAAACATAAGCACAAACGCATAATACCCCAACTACCTATGGTGGTGTACGGTATAAAAAAAAGTAAAATCACTTTATATGTAGAGGGCGGATTTTTATGTATTTATTTCTTGAAAATATGTGCTAAAAAATGCACTTAAAAATTGGAAATTTACCTTAAAAATGTAAAAAAAAACGCATTTATTTTTTTTTTTTTATATTTGTTAAATGAAAAGAAAAAACAAAAATCATTCTGTAAAAAGAAACAAAAATCAGTACACGGTAACTTAGTTTACCATGGAATGAATGTATTACGTTTTGTTTTTTTTTTTTTTTTTAAGTTAAAGCTAAGTTTTAAAAGCTCAATGATAATTCTTTGTACTTTTTAAATTTGTACACATTCAGATTATTCTTTTTTATATTTGTGACATTGACTTTAACGTAGGGTTTTGGGTGCCCCGATGGCCTAGTTGACAGTGAGCTAGTCTGTCAGTCTAGGGTTTGTGTGTTTGATTCCCACCAGAGACTGTGGTCTGTTTCACTACAACGAGCAATAGTCTACGTTACTCCGCTCGGTTAGAATTAGAATATAATTAGAATATAATTGTGTTGGAATTATAAAATAAATAAAATAAAATAAAATAAATATAGGGTTGTCATTGGAAAAGAAATTATTCGATTATTATTTTTAATTTTTTCGAAAAAACAAAATTCTTAAATATAGAATAAAACAATATTTGATAAATTTTTAAAAATTAACCGAATAATCGAATAATTTTTTGAAACGAGTTTTTATTAAATTTGTATGTCATTTTAAAATTATAAATGTAAAAAGTTTTGTTTAGTTGGAAAACCCTGTTGAAAATGATCGAAAATTTCGTTAGGATATATAAATTTGTAAACCTCGTTTTAAGAAATTTCGGGTAAAGCCTTTCACGGACACTGTATCCTAGTATTATTTGGAAAAAAATAGAATAGCTTTTCTCAAGATTTAATCAAACGTCTAAAGTTAAAATAATCGGGAGACGTGTATTTTATTACTAAATTCTGGAAAATTTCCAGCGCATATTATTTTTTTTTTTTGTAATATTTAAAAAAAAGTGAAACAATAGTAATGCAAATGGTTTATTTTTGAGAATATTTTATTTATTATTTATTTCAAAAATTATCTTAATGATTTAAGCGATGTGGAAATAACCGAAGATTCTGAAATGTATAACGATGGTTTGTTAATTGAATTCAATCAATAAATAATACCAAATATTAAAAAAAAAACATTTTAGCAATATTGATGATCATTGACTTTATTTAAAAAAATTAAAAAGAACAGAAATACTATATTTACTTTTAATGCATTGTATTGCCACCTTCAATAGTAAATGAAAATGTTTTTTCTACACATCTGTTTTTACCAAAAAAAAAAAAATAATATTAATAAAAATAAACAATAACCGTTTTAAAGCCAAAGTGCTTAATTATGTTCATTATGAATGATAACTTTAAAAGAAATTTAATTTCATTATATGAATATGGCCTCAATTTTTGGATATTTTTTTGTTCTATGTTAATGAATTGTTATTTTTAGGTTTGTTTTATGTTAATAAAACCAAAAATTGATTTAAGAAACACTAGTTTTTAATTTTTAAATTAGTTTTTTAATTTTTAAATTTGTAATTAATTATTCGAACAATATTTTTTATCCAATCGATTAATCGAAGAAAATTCAAATTTTTATACGATCAACTTCAATGTCGAATAATTGACATCCCTAGCTTAATACAACCTAAGTTAGAGTTCCAAGTAAATAATTGCCTATTTGCCATAAAGAATTTTATAGATAGAAAATGATTTTTCTACATCAATAGGAGGGTATTTGAATAACTGTAATTCAGAAGGGGAGTATTATTTTAAAAATGATTCCAGCTTCCAACTTTAATTTTATTTTTTCAGCTATAGGGCCTTTCGCAGCTTCGATTTTCTCAATAGCACCATCAATTGAACTGATTTGAGTACTTATGAATCGAAACCCTATAATTTAGTAATATTTTAAGAAATAAATCCATAGTTGGAATAAACAAATAACAGATTAGTTTTAATATTTATTGATGTTAATTCTCGTTTAATTTTTTATATCTTTAGATAATTTAATAATTTTTTATATCTTCAGATAATTTTTGAAATCATTGAAAAATTGTTCGTTATATTTTCCAGCATCAAGCCAAGAAACCCATCTCCTATTTAGCTGGTTGAGGAGGAACCAATTTTAAAAAAAAATTCTTTGTGGCTTTTGCTAATTTTACCATATATGGAACTGCATTGGATAAATATAAGAAAATTAAATTTTTACTATTATTTATTATTTATTATTATTTATTATTATTTATTAAAAAATTCAGTAGATTACAAGAATATATGGTAAAATTAATCTAATAAAAAATGTATATACATTATATAAAAAAAATGTTTATTAGTTATAATTCAATTCAAAGAAATCATAAACTTATTTTACAAAATTTATAGTAAAATGAAATTAATACATTTTAGATTCCCCCAAAATTGTGCAATATCTTTAAGTCAAATAGAAACAAAAGGAATGATTTCTTAGTGAATTTTAGCTAGTAACGGAAGATATATTATCAAAAGAAATTTCTTGAAGATTTCTTAAATTGTCTAATAGATTTTTCAAAATTGCCCTCTCTATTTAGAGGGCAATTAATCCATAATCTGGAAACTCTTACCACAAAGGATTTGGTCATATAAAGAGATGAGTGATTTGGACAAACAAGATTATTGCAAATGTATATAATAACACTATTAAAACATAGTCTTAGTTTGGTTAAATTTTGTTGAGATGTGCCTGAAAATATCTCAAGT
This sequence comes from Protocalliphora azurea, assembly GCA_932274085.1. NCBI lineage: Eukaryota > Metazoa > Arthropoda > Insecta > Diptera > Calliphoridae > Protocalliphora > Protocalliphora azurea. The sequence continues at coordinate 104,177,042 of OW026522.1, forward strand.
CCATGAAGAAATATAGGAAGACATAATTACAGCGCTATTCTTTTTCTTATATTCATGGGAAGATATAAACCAAGGTAATAGAGTTTTCTTAAAATAAACGAAATTCTAGAAATTACAAAATTAACATGAAAATTAAAATCCAGTTTTGTATTCATATATATGTCTAAGATCTTATGATGCAAAACAAACATATTACCCTGGCTCATTAAAAGTACATTCTATAAAATGGGACTATGAGAAAAATACATGGCCATTGTCTTTGAGGAATTTATATATAAATAATACGATTCAGACCATTCCAAAATGCGAATCAAATCATTATTGGAATTATTTTCAATGAAGTTGACTCCATTTCCTAAACCATCCGCAAGTAATTGAACGTCGTTCGCATATGTGTAGTATTTTTAGAATTTTATGACATTGTACAAATCATTCAAACACATAGCAAATAAAAGAGGTCCCACTATTAACCTTGCGGTAACTCCCTAAAAATGGAATGGAATGGAAGATTTTTTGCCTCTAGATTCAACATATTGGAATCTTTCAGTAATAAAATAGCTAATCAAGCGGCATGAGGAGGAATCAAAATTAAAGTTATCTTGGAGTTTGCGACATAAAATTCTGTCACAAATAGAGTGAAATGCCTTCCTAAAATCTATTGCAATTAACGAAGAATTCACACCTTTGACCAAGTTAACACCAATATTTTTCGATACATCTATCACTAGACCCGTAGCGTTTTAACCACTCTTAAAATTAGATTGAAATGTATTATCATATTTCTAGAGTTTATATGTTCCAGCATTTGTTTTTTTTTTTTCAATAATACCTCTAAAACCTTGAAACAGGCATTCAAAATACTAATTGGGCGATAATCTGAATGTGCAAGAAAACTTTAATTTTCAGTTTTAATATTACTTTAGAACACCTGTTATGTGTGTTAGTAAAATAAAATTTTAACAAAAAGTAAAAACAATTAAGAATGTTATATTCTACTTGGCCGAATCTATATATCCAGCATCTGTAAATTTTTAAAGTTTCGCCTTGTATTGGAGGTGGATGGATCACGCCAATTTTTCACTTTTGATTTTAGGCTGGTCCTCTATCGGTTTGTGTAAAATTTCATTGATGTTCTAAAAGATATCGGCTGAAAAGTATAAACTAGGATAACTACGGACACCCAGTTTTTCTTGTATTTTGGCCATAGCTATTTTGTTTATGTTTCTTGCTCATTTTCAATACCAAGAAAACCTTATATAAGACAAATATTGAAGCCAAATTTCATTACACTAGGATGTGTTCATTCTGCTTTCAACAGACATACGGACGGAAATAGTTTGATCGTCTTTTCACGATAACCCATAATATGAATACTTTATGGGGTCTTAGATGATTATTATTTTGACATACTACACACAGAATGATAAACCTAATATATCCCCCATTACTCTTAGATGGTGGGTATAAAAAATTAAAGATGTGCAAATTTATATACATTATTACGAAAAATATGAAAATATGCATTTTTGAGTAAATATGAAAAACAAATCGATGCTATTTCTTAGAAAAATGTCTGATTCGGATAGATAACTACATAAGATAGTTTTTAAATACGTCAGAAAAAATATGCATTTCCATTAAAATCTTTCACCTTTTTATATGTAATTTTAATTACACAAGTACAAAAATTTGTATCAACTCTTGAAGCTGAACCGATATGGACTAATTTTAATGTAATTTCGGTCACTGAATTAAAATTTTCAAGATTGTTTCTACTTGCCATGTTCTCGTTATACTTAGCACTATTCTCAAGCGAAAGATGAAATGAACGATTTATTTGATAACAATTTCTTCAAAGGATTTATTCTGGAATGATAAATATCAAAGAGGAAAATTTGTTAAACCTAAAATTCGAAAGCTAATGGCCTACGAAATCTGTAAAACATGAAACAATGCAATAGAAGGGATAATTGAAAAATTTTATTCGAAACCTTTTTTAACTTTGCTATTGAAATTCAGCCATTTGAGGTATTGAAATTCATAAATGTCGGAGATATGAGCAAAAAAAAAAATACGTTTTTAAGAGGTTTTTTCGACTGTGAAATGGTTTAAAGCCAATTCTTTTAAATTTTGTTACAAAGCTAAGTACTAAGTACTTAATAGCAAACGCACCATACAAACTTAACGATATCCGATTTTGCTAACATTTCACGGAATATTTTTTACGGTTAAAATTCAGAAGTCATTAAATTTTGATGTAGCGTATAATATATATATACATATGTAATTTTGCTAAGAACTTTGTTTTCGCATAAAAGATTTTTGAAAAAATTTTTAGAGTTTGAGAGCGAACGCAATATCAGCCAAAATGCATTTTTAACATTCATAAGCCCCCACTTAAGCTACGGACTTCGTTCTTATATAGATTGGTCAAATACTTATTGGCAAATCTCTTTTAAATTATTTGATGGCTGTTTTTCTTATAGAAAAACAACAATAATAAATTAAAGCATATTTGGTTTTTTCAACTTTCTGAAGCACCTATATAAGCTAAGGACTTCGTCTTTTCACAGAAAATTGGGAAATTTTTTCAGAACTTTTTTGTTGAAATGAACTAAGTTGGTTCAGTATTGACCGCTATGTAGGCCAAAATGCTTTATTTGACTTTTTGAAGTTTCGGTATAAGTTATGATCTTCATTCTTGCGTAGATCTATCAAAAAAAAAAAAATTCTGGAATTTAAAAATTCTTTATCGATCAAATCAGTTCATAAGTTTTTATCTTACCCTTTTCTTAATTAATGTTGCCTTTATTTGCTATTGTCGTTTTTGCATTAAATTTAAAATATATTATATTTTCGTATAATATAACTGGTGAAGGATATATAGGAGCTTTAACTTGTTTGTTTTTATACAGTCACAGAAAGTCTTAACCAGTTGTCCTAAATATTATTTTTTAAAACAAATTTAGAATCACAATAACGTTTTACACTATGAGTGCCAGAATAAGTTGTGTTGTAAGGATATAATGTCATGTTCTTCAATGTTTTTTTTTTTTTTTTTTTTTTGTGAATATATCAAAACTAAGAGGCTGTTGAATTTTCAAAAATTGTTATATAATGACCTCAAGAAGATCTATAACATTTTTCGAGTGAAAGAGTTATATTATATTTGAATATATTCTATTTACTATTTTTTTTTTATTATATTAACTAACAGTCATTATAACAAAAGGAAAAATGTTATGATTTAATACCACTTTAATAACAAGGATTGATCGGAAAATATTATATTTAAATTAAACTTTAAAATTTTTGTAACAACGAGTAACATTTTTATCACGTAAAATAAAATTTATTAAAATAATAATAATATAAGTTTTAAATTGTAGCTGGTTTTTAATTGGTAAAGTTCTGCTCATATAGAATGACATCAATGGCCAACAAATATCTTTAATACAATTAAATAAAAGTACTTAAAAAACACAACAAACAATTACAGACAAAACAGATGCATGCAAATATAAGTAGCAAGAGAAAATTACTGTAGTAGTAATTTCATTTATGCATTGAAACTTTTGCGTGTTTCGATACACACATGCGTATGTAATAGATATGTATAAAAGTATAAAAGTACAATCCTAAGAGTTTTTTTTTATTTAATCTGCCAGTTTACTACGATGTCTACTTAGAAAGCCTTAAGATATCATAATACTTCTTAGAATATGCTTTGGGAAAAACGTTCTAATGTGACCAAATATAATAAATTTCTCAAATTTAAAAATTTTGAAATTACTTTTTAGTTTATCCTCGTGACATGTATACATATATATGCATACATATTACAATTACATTACGAATAATCAACCAGAACATTATACATACTTACATATTTGAGTATGTATTTGTTTACACAACATTAAAATACTCATTACTTGTATCTTGATTATCGCCGTTATCATCATCAGCAATTATAGATACTGTTGCAACAAGAATAACAACAGTACTATCAACAACATCATTAACATCATTGCCAGCTAAATTAAACCACAAACATTGAAGTGTAAACAAACATATTTTTGAAAAAGTTTTATTTTTGGTTTCCTATTTTCTTTCTCTGTCTCTCTCCCTCTCTCTTTCTCTAACCATTTCCTCTTGTTGCAAGTGCATCGTCACATATAAGAATATGTACTATTTGGGATATGGAGCATCACTGTAAACAATAGAGAAATTCACACGCATTAACATATTTGCCAAAAACTATGTAAACAATGACAAAAAAAATAATAGTAATAAGAAGAACAACAAACAACGTTATTTTAAAGACAACTAAGACAAAGAAAAAAGTCCTAAAGAGAACAAAGTGTAAACTACTGAACTTAATTTAACTGAAATTGGCTGCGAGTCTTAAACTCAAATACGCATGAAATCACTTTAGAAAAAGTTATTTTTTTGGTTTTTTCAAGTTTTTTGGTTTGTGTGATGGAAATTTAAAAAGCATTCAAGGAAGCTACAAATACACATGTGACAGTAATTGTTTCAAGAAATAGTTAGTATTTGATACTAAGCGAAATTTGTACGAAGGTTATGTTAAAGGATACATTTGTTGAAATATATTATTATAAAATAGATAAAACGTAAAAGCCTAAGTGTAAATTTTTTATTTGTTTCGAAGGCTGTAACGATAGAACACAATACCGATATTTAAAAATATAAATAAATGTAGGGGAGTACAGATAATTAGTGCAATCTTTCTAAGGATCTTGTTAGTTTTTAATAAAACACAACAACAAGTTTCAATTCAGTTTATTCATTATTTAATTTAAGAAAATAAGATGATCTTAGATTCAAAACTATCGGCTTAATATGTTGTGTCTTGCCTAAATGTATATTGACAACCTTTATTCATTGTTTGATGACAACTTGCTTTGCTCAGTGTTCAGCAACAACTGTGGTTTGGTGGCCGTGAATTTCCGGTATTTCTCGTAAAAGTGCTCTCGGGAATTCTCGGGTAAAAGGTAATTTAAATATCCTCTTGCTTTTGAAATTCTATAGCAAATATTTTCCTATTTTCAACACCTTATATCAATGAAAAATTGACGTTACTCTATACATGGTACTTGCAGGAGTTTAACGCATATAATATGTAAATGAGATCAAATATTTTTCTCACCAGAAGTCAAATTTTTTGTATCAAAATCTAAAATTTCAATTTACAATAAAACTAGAGGCTCCAGGTCAAAAATTCTAAATAGCAAGTTTATCTTTGGTCTATGTAAGAGGTCAGCAAATACAAAAAATTATGATATGATGATATTGAATTCAATAAAAACCAACAACTTGTGTTGTACAAAATCGCTGTTGGAATTTTGATGATAATATCGTGCTCTTTCTGAAAAATGTTGCTCTCTATTGATGCTGCAATTGTGTGAAATTTTCAGCCATTACAAATTGTGACTCTATTTGCTATAACCAAAGCAATATTTCCGAGCATAAAAATGATAACGCTTTTACAGCGATTCTTGACATTTTTGGATGATAAAGATACAAGGGATTCTTCCGATGTCGACATCCTTTATTGTATCTTGCTGATCCCCCAACCAATTCATTAGTAGTGATGATGAATTTAATAATTAACAACAACAAATTTATTAAATTTTTTCATACAAAAAGTTTTCTTTATTTAACTTGATTCAAAATCTAATTATTATTTTAGTTTTTCGTTTTTATTTCGAAAGCAATCAAAATTTACTTTTTTCTGAAAAATTTATTTTGAAATAATTTTTATTCGAAAAGCGTTTTCTTGCAAAGTGCTTATTTTACAGTCATTAATTGAATTCTTCTGGAACCTTTCGTTAAGTTAGAATGATCTTATGTAAAGACGTACTTACCTACTAGTAAAATAATGACTAGAAAATGGTAAATAATTTTCAGCTACAATCTTTTTATCTTTAGCTAACAGCTACACTTCTTGCTTTGAGAAAAATATTTTTTTTTTATTTGCTGGGAAAATTATATTTACTAAGTAGGCGCAATAAACCTAAAATTAAGTAACATATCAAGTCCCAATTTATCTGCTTTATCCTTACGCATGTCTATACAAAAGAGCTTTTGTGTGTTCTTCTTTGTAAATAAAACAAATAAAGAAACAAAGACCAAAAATAAAGAAATGAAAAGAAAACTGCATAATAAGAAAAACTATATTGTGATAAACAGGAAACATACAACTTCACTTAAACAATAATATAGTTGAAAATATACAAAATTCACTTGTGTACATAAAAGATGAAAACGATAGACATATAAACATATACACAAATTCATATTGAAGGACTGAAGATTTTTGAAAATTGTTTTCATAAATAGTTTCTATGGTTGATGAAGTACATTAAAAAGTAATTGGCAACTCCACAAAATGAGTTAAGACACTTTTAATTTGAAGGTGAAATTTTTTATTATATATAAATAATTTAGATTTTTTATGCGAATAAATACACATGTGGCAATGGCAAATAATAGGTTTTTTCAATGTTGAAATACTAATTATAATACATTTTAGCATTCTTAAAGCAATTGAAAAAGTCAAAAAAGGCTAGAAAAAACCTAGAAGCTATAACAAAAATTTTGAGGCTGAAAACAAAATAAAAACCTTAGATTTAGACTTAAAAAGGCTAAAGTGGCAACACTCTTTATAAGTTTGCCTTAGTAGTTCTAGTAAAATTAAGAAACTTGTGTATTTTAGAAACCGCAAATAAATCAACAACAGCAATAGTGGCATCAAAATCAAGAGCAGACTTATAATCAAGTATGGTGTGTTTCTATTTATAAACACACATACATACATATATGCATAAATACGAATGAAAATGTTAATATGTATAGTATATACATATGTATGTGCCAAGATATGTTGTACGCGAGGACACATATGTGGTAAAAAGTTTCATCATTGACAGTATACGTTTTCCGTTTCCGTTCTCGTAGCAGCAATACAGTCATGCAACCAACCAACCGACATTTTTTCTATTATTGTGCTACTTCTTTAGAAGATTATGGAGTGCAAGTAAGTATTTTTTTGTTTGTTTTTGTTTTGCTTGTACTATGTACGTCTAACTGTTTTACTTTTTCTCTGTCTGCCTTTATGTCTAACCGACTGTTTTTGGCTTATGCTATGCTTGCATGAACATGATACATTTTGTTGTTCTATTCTCTATTTTTGTGAGCATTCAAAATAGTTGCATCTTTTCATACATAATTGTAAATACATATATGTATATATATACAAATATATGTATATTGTTTAGTTGCTTGTACTATTTTAGTTTTCGTATCTCAATTTCACGATCTTTTCATTGTTTTAACGTTTATTATCAAAATATTTTCTTACAATTGCAACGTGCATAGTTTATTGTTTGTTGTACACAAAAGTCTCATCATCATCAATGTGGAATATGTTGCTGCTTTTATTTTGAACTTTTCTTGTTTTAATATTGTGTCACTAGTCAACTGTCAACAGTGTCAAACTGTGTTAATGTTTTAGTTTTTTTACTTTTTTATTGTGCCGTTATTAAATGACATTTCTCATTTTGTTTTGTTATTCGTAAATGCATTAGAAGGGAATAGTTTGAACAAGTATACCTTCACAATAGTGAATGAGAAAAGTTAAGACTAATAAGGAATAACTTCTAAAATGCCAAGGAATTTTACACTTATACATATGGATAATAATATAGGTGTGAATTTCTTCAAATGAAAAAAAAATTAATTTCATGTTTAAAAATTTGCTAAACTAACATTTATGTTTTAGTTATTAAATACAACTATCTAAGTAATAAAAAAAATACTTTTTTTTAATACTATTGTTTAATTAACACAGTTGTTTCACTTTCCATATAAATTTAATAAATATATTCAAGTAGATATAAAATAAAAATAAAATTTTATTTCTCACTTAAATTTTTAATTCATTCAATCATTTACTTGATTAATTTGATACATTTTTTAATTGGAATTTTTTTTATTTTTTACAGTTTTTAGTAATTGATATAATCATTTTGGTGTGAGGTGCAAATTTAAAGAAGTTTTTGATTGAATTAATTATTTACTAATATGTCACCAATCACACATTTTTCTGGATACATTAGAGTTTGAAGATCGGAAGAGGTTTTTATGAAAAAACTCATATTTTCCTGTGGACAATAAAATAGGCGTATTTGTAAAACTATTAAAATAATAAACTATTTTACTATTTTTGAGACTAAATATTAATAATAAAGGTGTGAAAGGTCATAATAATTTTTATAATTTTCTTGATTATCCCTAGCGTAGCGTAGACGCACAGCTCTAAAGTCCTTGCTAGGATAATGTACCGTTATTATTAAAAATTATAATTTTTTATTTAAGGATTTTAGTTAGAATTTATATTATAAATTGTACTTTATTATTTTAAAAATACCATATTATATTCCCAGGACTAAATTTCCATCAGACTTGATAAATAACTTAAGTCGTTATCCTTCCAAACTTTCTATAAGAGTGGAATATTTTTAGGGTCACACGATTATTTTCAACACATCCTAGCGCAAAAACATTATATTTTTCTTTTCATTAAAATATATCAAAATATAATGAAGGAAAATCAAAAAAAAATTTGGTCCTTTAATGCTTCTGTTGACATTTTATTAGCATTTGGTTTCAATAATAGAAAATTGTTTTATATTTTTAAAAATTTTGCCAAGCACACCTATTCTATTGTCCACAGAAAAAATATGTGTTTTCTTCATAAAAAGCTCTTCCGATCTTCAAACTCCAATGTAGGTAAATTCCCAAAAGTAGTTTTTTATTCCTCATATAACTGAATTTAATAAAAACATGAATACAAGTTTAAAAAATGTCGAAACATAAAATTTTTGTCATTTGAAGAACTTCACACTCAATTTATGTATGTAAGCGCAATTATAGCCCTGCAAGCAAATGGAAGATATCTTTTTGGATGATAATATGCCAATACTCCCATATTATCACCTAAAAAAAGTGATCAAAGTAATATTTTTTATTGTAAAAGTACGTGAGATTGTTGATTGCCATAGGCACATCATATGACAGTGTGGTTTCGATTTTAAATAGCTGGGTTTAAGAAAGTTGTCTGCAAGATGGGTGCCGCGTTTGCTCTCAATTGACCATAAACGTAAACGTGTGACAACTTCAAAGGATTGTTTGGAGTTGTTTAACCGCAATCCGAATGAGTTTTTTCGGCGTTTTGTAACTGCGGATGAAACATGGATCCATTACTATACTCCGGAAACCAAACAGCAGTCTAAACAATGGGTCTCTCCGAGTGAACCTGCTTTGAAGAAGGCCAAGGTAAGTTTGTCGGTTAATAAGGTGAAGGCAACAGTTTTTTGGGATGTACGCGGGATAATCCATATCGATTACCTTCAAAAGGTAAAAACAATAAACGGCGAATATTATTAGACCGATTTAATGAGGATTTAAGAAGAAAACGACCCCATATGACCAAGAAAAAAGTTATTTTTCATCAAGATAATGCACGGGTGCACACGTGTGCAGTCTCAATGGCAAAACTCTATGAATTGGGCTACGAATTGTTACCTCATCTGCTATATTCTCCGGATTTAGCCCCTAGTGCCCACTTCCTATTTCCAAACCTAAAGAAATGGCTCGGTGGAAAGAGATTCAGCTCCAACGATGAAATTATTGACCACACAAATGCTTATTTTAAGGACCTCGAAAAATCCTATTTTTTGGAAGGAATACAAAAACTGGAAAAACTTTGGACTAAGTGTATTGAGTTAAAAGGAGATTGTGTTGAAAAATAATTTTTTTTTTTTTTGCAAAAAAAAAAACTGTTTTCTGTTTTATGTTTTATTTATTAATACGAAAGAATTTGTTATTTTGATTTTCTTCTGGGTGCGTTCTTAGAAAAAATTTCTTTTATCGTGCGAATATAATTTTAGTGATATATTCCAATTTTCTTCCATACGGTTATCTGGCGATATTGCCAGATTATCATCTAGAAGAATTGCCTTGAGATTGCTTAGGAGTATTACTGTCGGGACACGTCTTCTCCCGAAAGAAGTTTCTTCCGCAATACAAATTCGATTATTGCCGCAATAATATTTTGTATCTGTTCATGTATATTGCAGTGTTTGCTGGGAGATTGAAAGTATGTATGTTTAATTATGTATTAGATTTCGAGTCAGCGTAATAAGAAAAGTCATATTAAATTAATATGAAGCAAGCTCTCAATATATAGAACAAATTGCACTGTAATTCGTTTCACAGGCAAAAAAAAAGCCTATGAAGAAGTCATCGAAATGTGTCAAAATATTTTATTATTTACTTATTTATAATTAATTTACTTATTTATAATTAATTTACTTATTTATAATTAAATTTACTTATTTATAATTAAAGTCATAGATTAAAATAATATGACGCTTCTTTTTCAAAAACCAAAGTCTAAGAATATTTTAGTAAAAAGGTTCATTAAAGCAAAAGCAATTGTAGAACGTGTGCTTTTAATGAGTAATTTGTTTTTCAATTAAATTTTTTAAGCTTCATATCTATGTTAACAAAGTATGATTACAACTTTAATTTTCAAAGGAATTTCTGTAAAGGAATTAAGTGTTTCTATATTAATAAAAAAGAAAAAAAACAAGAAAGATATAATCGTTCGAGGACTTCCATATCATATCCTACACCATTGTGTTTGTACATCAAAATACTGCGAGTGGTCTTATGTTGGGCTTTTGGCCAATTGTGTACCGGTAAAACATATACATACATTATATTAATACCTCACGTGTCGTCTAAAATTAAAAATAATGTCGTGCGTTCATCAAATAACATCTTAGAGTAAAAATTCTAACAGGAGATCTTTGGTTGGCAAAGTTGGCTCCCAAAATCAAATTTAGGATGTCAAAAAACCATTACCAAATGCCAGAAAATATAAAAAACATATCGTAATTATTAAATCAAAGAAATGACAAAAATTTCCATTGTGCAGTGGAAGTATATATGTATTGTCACCTAAAATGCAAAAGGCGGTAACCAAAATTTAATTTTTTTTTTTTTTTCATTAAAATTAAATAAAATTTTACGACTGTTTCGTTTATGAAATTGATGCTACTGTCTTTTGTTAATATTGATGTCATTTTTGAAGATACGAATATGAAATTTTTTTGTGTATATGTAGTTTATGTCAGTATATTATAGTCCAGTTAAAAACTAACACTTGATTTTCCAGTGGTTACAGAATTTTGCATTTTCTGTTATGAGACGTATTAGTTTATTACAATTGTTTTAAATATAAAACGCCACCATAATATGCTCGTTGACCACTTTACGTTAACCTGTATCGCATCAGACCTGAAGTTTGTATGATATGTTTATATGAAGAAAATGTGGCTTCTTTATAGTTTTTACAAAAACTTAGTTTTTAAATACTTCGTTTTTTAACAAAGTGTTAAAAATTCATAATCTATACATAATTATCTATCTAACGAAATAAAAAATAAAAATCTGAAAAAAAAATATTTAAGTTATTATGATTTCCCTAGACCATTAATGTGTTTTACACAACTTGTTTAAACAAATTTAAAATTTTTTTAAATATGTTCAAAGCACTTGCAATTTTTAATTAAATTTGAACCACAATTATTGAAAAATACGATTTTTCTTAAGGATAATTCAAACCCCTTTATATATATATATATATATATATATATATATATATATATAATTATTTTTGTTATCCTTCTACTGCTGACCACTTTTGTATTTTGTTCCAATGTGGTATCATTTCCAAGGCTACTGAAAGACGCGTCCATTAGTAGTTTCAATATTTTTATATTCCGCAAAATTTCTTATTTTTGCCTTATTTTTTAACGAAAATTCTAATTTAAAAATATCTACTTATTTACAAATATAAGTTGTTGGTGTGTGATTCATTTTTATTTTATTATTCTAGCAATTTCGCGGTTTATCAGACAGTCAATATGATATAAAATTTTAATTTTTTTTAATACCATACACCAACATGGTTAGGATATTATGAGTTTGTTCTTATGTTTGTAACGCACAGAAAAAATTATACAACACCATCACATTTACCATAGCTCCCATATAAACCTTCTTCTTCAAGACATCGCTCTAAAGTACATAAAATCATCTAAATATTAGTATCAACGCATTATTCCATTTTACATTTAGTATTTTATTTTACATTTAGTAAAATTGGCGACAGGTATAACATAAGTCTCCTTCCCGAATTTTTGTGCTCGTACACAATGGTGTAGGGTATCATATAGTTGGCCTTGACCGGCTATATCTTTTTTTCATTTCTTTCTTTTGATAACGACCAACCGCAAATATTTTTATTTGCGAAAATTACAAAAATATTGATAAATAAAACGAAAAACATTTAGCAAAAATGTTTTTGTACGATTTAACCTTATTTAATATAAATAGGCCAAATAATCTAAATTAAGTCCTTTAAAAATTCATAAATATTTGATTCGTTTCATTAGAATAGAGTTCTTTCAAGCTCTGGCGGAAATAAAACTGCAATTTATCACATTGGTTAACGATTTACAATCAATGAGCATTTGCAGTACATTAAATTTGTCATACTTTTTTAATTCTTTTTATATTTTTTACATTCACTGTTAATGTTATTTATTCTCTTTAATATTATTATTATTTTTTTTGAAATTTTAATTCAAATAGACAAATCTTATCAAAAGACGAATTTTGAAACCAATATCGTGAAAAAGATTTGCCAGCATAACCATAGAATTTGTTTAAATAGTTGAAAAAACTTATTTTTTATTACCCATTTTCCACCTAACTATTTTAATATCCTTGACTTCTGTAATGATTTCTCTTATATCCCATTTAAAACAAATCGATTATGCATTCCTTCCATTAGATTTATTATCAACATAATATTTGCATAATAGAATAACTCCCTCCTTCCAGAACTTTAATACATTTAAGCCCTAACGGATAAACTGTCATAAATCTTTAACACTTGAATTTTAAGGCAATAAATGCACATATGCAATTTTGTAAACTATAAAAGATTTAAACAATTTTCTCTTGTAAAATGCACAGATATTTACAAATAACGTTAGTAAGTAAGTATGTTTGTATTTACTCACACTTTAAACAAAATAAGTCCATTATATATGAGTATGAGGACAAGGATGCAGTAAAAAGTCAAAATTTATCAAGTTACAATAAAGATTCTTTGGATAAAATTTAGAATATATTTTTGCAGCTATTTTACTTTAAAAATGTGTCTTTCTTTATCTTGGCTACTGAGTGTAACATCCCTATAATGTAGTTTGCACCTATACAAATAAACGTAAGATACTATGAGTATGGAGATAACATGTTTTTATGGGTGTTTGTGAACTTGCCAGGGTTGCCGTTTTGGGATTTTTCTGCCAAATTTGGTAAGATTTTTACACCTTACACCACCATTGGTAGTTGGGGTATTATACGTTTGTTCTGATGTTTTTAACGCACAGAAAAAATCACCGAACCCAAAATTTAAAATATACCGTTCAACTCAGAGTTGATTCCTGCGTCAATTTTACGATGTCTGTCCGTCCGCCCTTCCGTTCATGTTGACTTTGTGAACAAAGTACCGGCCGCAATTTTGAAGATATCTTAATGAAATTTGGCACAAAAAATTATTTTAATACAAGGACAAGTCCCATTGAACTGGTTATGATCGGTTCATTATTTCAAATAGCCTCCATACAAATGTCCTCCCGGAATAGAGGTGTTGCACTCATAAATATCTCAGATATATCAATAATTTCCTAAATTTTGCCACAAATAAGTTTTGTGTAAGCATAAATACCAAATTTCATGAAGATCGGTTCAAAATTGATCATAGCCCCCATATAAACCCGTCTACCGAAAATCACTTAAACGAAACTAGATGCTATAGAAATGACAGAATTAAGTTAATATTAGACACATATGTCTTATATAAGTAGAAACGTGAATGTCAAACTTTTTGAGAATCGGTCCATATATAGGTAATATAAGTATACACAAAAAAAAAACAGTTTCGTTTTTGCAACTGAATTTTTTGCCAATCGAATTTGGTCGGTTTGGACCTAAAAATCGGTTGCCACAACCACATAAATCAGTATTTCCAACTGTTTAAAAAAATTTATTCAGTTAGTAACTCCTTTAATTATTTATGTATATACATTATTGATAGCCAAGGTCCGGAAGTTCATGCAAATGCATGTTTTTTGCCTTTACTCCTAGAACAGAGTAAATACAATATCTTTGCGAATTAGAGAATTTGCTTTAAAATGGCATCGATGTTTAGTGTTATTTACGCATATTTTGTAGAAAATGCATGTTACTGCATATTTTACCATAAATGCATATTTTTCTATCATATTTAGTGGAATACTTCAATTTAAAATTATTTTGTTGTTGTGGAGAAAAGAATATAATTCTGTAGACTTTTACAAATCTTCTCAGTTAAACAAACATAAGCTGAAAAAATTGTGTCTAGTCTCAGCAAAAACTTTGCTTTCCTGGTAAGCTATAAAATAAAGTACTTATTTTTTGCCTCAATAACTAGTTATTTTTATTCGAGTTGTCCACAAATTCATGTAGACATTTTTAGACTATAGGTATAGTGAAAAATATGTACCTAAACGAAAATAAAATAAAAAAAAAATTGGCCGTCAATGAGGTTTGAACTTGGGCACAAATTAACCACTCGTTTTTAATGATTAAAGTCTTACTCAGTACACCATCTCGCACTTAATTTTCTAAGTGACAAAAACTTTTTTTTAGTATAAAATATCTTTTTAGAAATTTTGTTATAAATAAAACTAAAAACATCAGAATGGGGTTCAACCAACAACTTTCTGGTTGCTAATCCAGCGCTCTAGCCAACTCATTCACGTGTTTGCAATATTTCTGTGCTATTATACTATTGAGTACTTACTTATGTAATACTGAGTAGGCAAATAGTATTACCAATAAACTACTTTAATAAGTAGTTGCCATTACCAAAAACCAAAAAGTTTTTGCTGGGGTACGACTCTACCATTTTATTTTATGTAGTTATTAAGGAAATAATTAAGCACCATATGGCACTGAGCAAAATATTTACTACAGTGCCAATTTTTATTACCGATATGAAAAATATAAACTTTTATTAGTATTAAAAAAACAATTTAATTAAAAAAATGTCAAAAGGTTTTAGAAATTGCTTTCGGTGCTGAAGGTTTTTTCATCGAAATAACTTTTAAGAACGGTTTCTAGTATCACTACAACATGGACTATGATGGGTACCCTGTTTCTTTTGTAAAAAAAATATTATACCCCTAATCGACATAATACATGAAGAGAAAAAATATAGTTGCAGTGACCATAATCTAAGAGCACCTTATTACGATTAGAATACATGGCCGTGGATAAAAATATATATAATTATAAATAATAATTTTTACGATTCCTTTTTATCATATGTGTCCGATTTTATAGTTCGTTTTTTCATGTTATGATTCGAGTTTTTCATATTATTACACCATCTTACTACATTATTATACCATTCTGTCAGATTATGATTTCATTTTATTATATTATTATCTCAATCTGTTATATTAGTTTCCACTTTATCATATTAATATCCACTCTTCTCACATGATGATTCCCTTTCATTATGTTATTCCATCTTATCATAAGTACATTAAAATAAAACACATTAATTCAAAATTGTTATTATATATATTGTTATATATTGTGCAAAATATTATAAGATACTTGCTAACCTGGCAAACGTTGTTTTGTCTTATAAACTATTGCTAATTAACATTTTGGTTTTTAAATATTAAAATTTATAGCCTTTAGTTCCTTCAAGACTTGAAACTCATCGGATAATTAATTAAGAACACATGCGTAGGGGGAGCTTTTACACGTTTTGCCCTATTTTACGCCCTAAATGTTGGAATTTCCAAAAATGTATATCTTTAAGCTTCTTTCGCATGCGACAGTGTATGCATGCCGTATTTTAATAGAACCGGTTGAGTAGTTAAGAAGATATATGGGAGAGGGAGCTTTTACCCCTTTTGTCCTATTTCCCGTTCTTAATAATAAAAATTACAGGCTATAGTTCCTTCCATATGCTGCACTATTTGCCTGCCAAATTTCAAGAAAATCGGTTTATGATTTAAGAAGATATAAGGATGGGGAGTTTTTACCCATTGTGGCCTATTTTACGCCCTCTAGCGATATGAAATATACTTTATGACCCATTCTCATACCATACAAAATTTCATAAAAATAGGTTATGCCGTTTTGGAGGAGTTCAATTACAAACATCGTGGCACGAGAATTTTATATATATATATATATATATATATATATATATATATATATATAAATTTTTTATTGACTAAACCCTTGAATAGTAGTTAATCAATATCTTATATTGACTGAATATATCCTTCTAACTTCTTTTCCTTTACTACGAATTTTGGTAGATTTAGTAAAAGAGCTTGATTTTCTAAATAAAAAAAATTATGGTTAATAATCATTACAAACAATTTGAAATTTCATTAGAAATTTGTATTAACTGAGCATTATTTTGATGATAGATTTGTCGCTTTATTAGAGATTATATAGAGATATATTTCAGCACTTCCAAAACAATAAGTCAACAAAAATAATTTCAAAAATGCACTATGGTCAGCGTTACCATTAGCCGACTTTTGTCATCAATTGCCTCTTTTTGAACCACCTAGCCACTTTTTTTAACCCTTTTTTAAAATGGAACAAATTGGCCACTTTTTAAGACTATGTACTAAATGACAAAAATACTAAGCTGTTTGAAATATCTCGACCCATTATATACGAGTATTAAGTCCAACGAACAATAATTAATATAATTAATAATTATTTTGAGATTGTTTCACAATTTGGTGATGTCGATATGTATTAAATGTAAGTTAAGAATCCCTCCAATATATATAAAAAAATATTTATTTAAATAATGTAGCTGAAAATATTAGAAAAATCATCTATAGGAAGTATTACAAATTTTTGAATAATAATAATAATAATAATAATAATAATAATAATAATAATAATAATAATAATAATAATAATAATAATAAAAATTATTAAAAATAAATTATTTTATTATTAATAAAATTGAAAGTAACAGCTTTTCTTAAAGTACATAAAATCTAAAAAGCGATTAAACAAATAGACTAATATCTGAGCCATTTTTTGCATTTAGTCTGGTTTTGCGATTTTTTGCGTTTTTAGAGAAAATCAAATTTTTTCGAATATGTTTGCATTGGTAATTCTTATCTTTTACAAAGGTAAAACTAAATAATAAAAGTATAAATAAAGAAATTAATCTAACGATATATTTTCTTTCTTGCTGCTAAAGATAAATGTAGGCGTTTTGATGTATTTATATAAAATATGAGCAAACTTCCTTTGAAATGACCTTTTAACCAAAAAATCAAACTTTACTAACTCTTAAACCATAAAAAGTGCAAAAACTAATTTAAGGGGTTATGACGCAAAATAAAAATATAAAATTGCTTTGATTTTCATCCAACCTATATATCAAACGAAAAAAAAAAAAATATTTTCTTTAATAATATTGGCCAAGAAAAGAGATCAACGAAACCATAGTGAATTGGATGGCTTTGAACGGTATTTTTTCTTCCGCTTTTGTAGAGTAAATTACATGCTAGACGCAGATCTTTCGAAAAATGCATAAAACAACTAAGTAGTACTTTTTATTCTTTTTTATTTTTATAATTTATAATATTATTGGGCTAAAATAAGAAGCAGTACATTTAACATTTCTTTTTTTTAAGATAAATGTTTTAGTGGTTTTAATTAAGAATAATAGTAGATTTTGGAATATAAAAGTCACACTGATGTTTCAAATACTATAGGCATAAAATCCCTTTGAATAAACTTAATTCGGATGAAGTTATTGAAACTAAAAATTATACTTCTTAATCAATTACCATCCAAATTTGACTTTCAAAATGAGAATATTAAATTTCTGCAGAAAACGTTTCCTAGACATAATATTTGTCCATTTTATGCATGTAAAATAAACCTATATTTGATCTTCAACCGATTTATTTATTGATATATTTTTAGGATAAACTATGACCGTGTGGACCGATAAATTCTATAGATACTATTACATTATTCTGCATTATTCTGCAACTAAGCAAAATCTACTAAGCCTAAAGCCTACTAAAGCTAATTTTCTAGCCACAGTACGAATTTAGGTTTTCTTTAATATTTTCATCTCGTCAATTATTATAATGGCTTTCCTACAATTTTTTATTCAAAATAAAGTTTTGGTATGTTTCTATCGATTTTGGTAGTCTTTTTCGAAAATAGTTGTAGAATGAAAATGCTTTCTGTGGCAACACTGACACCTACATTAAACTTCTTTAGTATTTGTGTGTTTACTTGTAAAGTTTCTGAAGATTTCTTTATAAACAGTAGGTTTATTTGTTATATAACTAATAGTATTTATATTTAATTTTTATTTCATTTGAATTTTGTTGTCTCTGATAACAAGAAGCTCTACAATATGATTTTTACTAGTTCATTATTTTGTTTTAATATTTATTTCTTCTTAAATTCTCATCTGATCCCACTGTTCTTTCTTAAAAATCCTTAAAAGCTTAAACTTGTATTGTTGTATTGTATCTTATACATTAATAATATTGTAAATTTATAATGTTAAAGATGACCACTTTACTTGAGCAAAAGCCTCTGTCTATTGCAAGAAAAAAAAATTATAAGCTAGTCTACTGAAGACCATGTTTGTGTCATGTCTTTTATACGTGGTTAATTTAAATGTTCATTGTTTCTATCATGTGCAGAGGCTAGTTGATAATTTAACTAAAACGTATTTTGGTTTCGAGAATGTTTCAGTTTTAAAATGGATCTGTCCATCAAAGTTGGTTTAAGATTCTATTGTGATCCAACAAATAATATAGCAATTATGTTATGTTCATACATTTTAATTTTGGTAATAATGTTATTTGTTAAAAAATTTAGTAACCTGATTGGCATATGTTTTTTATACCTTCCACGACCACTTACAGTATATAAAAGTTGTTAATTCCATTGGTAGCACTAAGAAATAATCAGTTAAAATACCCTTAAAGAAATAATATTTTTCTAAATTGCAGGTGAACAGTGGGGCCAAACGCAAAATTTTTGGTAATAAATCTGTATTTCGTAAACTACTGATTGAATCGAATTGAAATATATGGAAAAGTTGTAGACGAGGACCTAGGCTTTCAAAAAAATCATCTTGTAGTTATCTCGAGTATGTAAAAGTTTCAAAAATCTTAACTTCTACAAATCAAGTCCAATTTCAAAAACTTTTATATTTCTGTAAAGCGCTTGGCAAGATAACCTTATTCGTCTAAGATATCTCTTACAGTTAAAAAAATATTTGTGCTTGAATTTTGAATTCTTGATTTATTGCCTTAACTTTATTTCGTTCTTCGGGAATAAGTCCTGAAGTATTTGAGGAAACAATTTTTAAAAAATATTCTGTAATTTATAATATATTCCGAAATAATATGCTGAAAATTTATTAAATTCAGCACTCTGAAATTAAGATGAAAAATTCATATTTTTAACAAAATTGTAGTACTAATTTTTTACTTTTTTTGATTAAATTGATTTTCAGGTCGAAAATTGTGAATTTTAGAAGAAAGTTATAATTTATCGATTAATAAAAAATGCCACGCAAGTTTTTTTTTAATTTATTGACAATATTTAATTATAAAATAGATTTTAATCGATTTTACAGATTTTATGAAAAAAGTCAATTTTTATAATGAATTTTTTTAAATTGCACAAGAAATAACATTTTCACTATTATTTCTTATGTGATGTATTAAATAAATATCAAACTTTCATTTCCGAAAAACTCATTTAAAAACCTTTACAAACAAATTTTTGGAAATCTTTCAAAAATAAATAATATTAAAAAAAAAAATATTAATAAAACCAATATAATATATAAATATTAAAATATACTTACTTGCCTATTAAATAATATGCAATACGTTTATATTAGTCGTTTCAAAAAAGATAATATGATGATTTTAAAACTGACAACTCATGTCAACTCTCACTAAATTCAATATTTTATAATATTTTACTGTGTATTCCATATGCACGTATACGTAAATAGGGTTTGGGAAACGGGAATTCCCGAGAAATAATCAACTACTATTCTGGGTAAAAATTTATTTATATTCTAGGAAAAACAGAAAATAGAAATTATTAACTTTTTAAACATTTATTGCACATTAGTTTGAAACTAGTTCATTGAAAATTTTAATAAAAGCTATATTTCTTTCTCAAAATTTACATCTATTATGTCTATAAATCAGGGATTTTCATAAGCATCAGCTTCACGACTCCCTTCAGACATTGCAACTCGAGAGTGACCACTACAACTTTTATATAATAATTAAATATCAAGTCAAAAGCTTTAAATTGTTATTACTTTTTTAATGCTAAGTTTGAAATCTAACTAATTGCAGCTCATTTTGAGAAAGAGCATTAAATAAATGATGATTTCTTATTTTAATGTCAGACTAAATATCAAATTATTCTAAAATCGAAAAATAAATGCATTAAATTTTATGCAAAGGAAAATTTTCGAAAAATGGAGTTTTCTCACTTTGATATAAAATTTTCTTTTCAAATCATTATTAAATCGAAAAATAAATTCATTTTAAAGGAAAAATATGAATCAATTTTTAACCTAAAGACAAAATTAAATTTTGCAAAATATGAAATTTTAGACTTATTGATGATAAATTAAAAATATTAATAACGTCAGATTCGGTGCAATTTTTAAAATTTTTAATGACATTACTTATAAAAAATATAAACTTAAAACTAATTAATATAAGCTCCATTTCAGTATTAGTTAGATATATATTTTACTGTCAGAAAGTCTTCTCAGAATTCCATTGTATTTTTTTATGTTTTACTAATTCTGAGTGAAACATATAAATCGAGCTAGTTTGAGAGCCTCGTTTGAAATACATGTATAGTATTTAAGAATTTGTTTTAAAATAATTTTCATAATGAACAGATTCCTTAATTTATGAATAAAGTCCTCTTTATTTATTATCAATCCCATTTTTAATCCTTTGACATTTAATTTTACATCATCCTCAATTTGAGATCAAGGTTTTGCATTAAAAAACATGAAATATTAAAATTATAATAAAAGTACTGTCGGTCTGGCTGTCCTGTTTTCTAAGAATAGAAGAATATAAATAAGAATAGATCACAATTTGTAGAGGTAACTATCAAAAACGGAACGTCTTCACTAAAAATTGAAGATCGATTCCTAATTTATTTAATCTCCCAAATTGATACAACTACATTTTTAAATACTTTCGACCACTATATAAATTCCTTTAAATTTGCATTAGATTTTAAAACTTTTTATGAAAACATAACAAGCAATGATTTTGTATTATTGGTCTTTAAATAAAAACTTTAAAACTTTAAATTTTATATTTAAATAAATATTTTTCACGGCCCCACTTAAATGTGTGTACGCAGCCGTTGTTATGAATGCTTCGAATAAAGCATATTGCATATTAGCTTAGACCAGGCAAAAGCGCCCATATCACTCCAGAACCGAGTGATTTCGGCAGTTTCACATACACAATACGAATGTTAACGAAGCTAAACAATTGAGTATGAATTAGCGTTGCCACAAAGAAAATATTTCTCCTACCAAAATTTTCTCCAAAAAATACCAAAACCTACCAAATTGTGCACTAATAAAAATACTAAAATACATTTTGGTCAAAAACTACCTGCAAAATATAAGTACTCGAATGTATACATAAAATCAAATTTTTCACCACTTCGAAAATAACTTTTTAAAAAGTTAAAGTAGATAATTTCAGTTTTAGCACTTTTGGGAAGCTATTTTTATGCTCCAAAAAATGGGATGAAAAACCAAATTTTAAAAAATATTTTTATAAAGGTCTATCAATATTTCAAGAACTCCTAATAGTAATTTTTTCTACTCTGAATAATAATGATGAATAGGGTGCAGCAAAAATATTAATTAAAAAAAGAGCTGAAAAAGTAATGTGCTGTCATTGGAAAGAAGTACTTAGTGCTGAATAAGAGTTACAGAATTATTGGCTTTAAAACAAAGTTGTCATTAGTAGGATTAGCACCCAACTTTATAAGCATTAAAAAGACGATTGCAAAACATGTTTTTTAAGTAACGTAATTACACGTTTCCTAAATGCTTAAAAAAACCGTTTTGAAAATGCTTAAAAATCACGTATTTTTAATGAAATTAGTAAGCGTTTTAAACATTTACTTTGTTTTGGATATGTATTTTTATTGATAAATTTAAAAAATCATTTTTAATATTAAATTTTTTTCTTAATGGAAAAATATTAAATTAAAATATAAAAATATGAACTTCATTGTAGTTTCATTTAAAAAATCATTAATACTTAGTATTTTAGTTTACTTTTTTTGTTGTGTTAATTTTAACACATCCATCTGTCCGTCCATATAAAAATTATAATCGAACTGCAAGTCACAATTTTGAAAATAATTTTATAAAATTTGATATACAGGTTTCTATCAGTGTTATATAAATGGAAAATGCAGTACCAAATTTTATGAGGACCGGTCTACCATTGACCATAGCTCTCATATATGGCCTACAATTATATATATATATATATATATATATATATATATATATATAAATATATATATATATGAGAGTAGAAAATGATTTGAGCACTTGTTTGTCCCATAACATATATGTCCATATTTAAACAAAGTAAAGTAAAAAAAGGATATGTGAAACTTTTAAAAATATCATTAAACTTCAATCGGTAAGTAATATTACTTAAAATTTTTTAATTTTTAATAACGCTTGTGTTTCTTTTACTTAGAACGGTTTGGTCATTGATGGGAAGATGAAGTTACAAAAAAGTTAAAATTTTATTGATTATATGAATGTATAAATATTCTATTATGTGCGATTGAATGTTTCTTCAAATAATGCTAATAGTAATGACATTAACATTGTATCACTATTATTACATTATTTCGCACAATCTACATCTGCAATATAAATAATACAGTAAATGTAAAAAGTACTGTAATATTGGATTTTAAAAATTCTTATTAAACATTTTATTGATTTCAAAATAAATATTGTTTGAAAATTTATAAAAAACTAAATATTATTTTTATAATTTTTATTGTACAAAAATAATTGGAATTTATGAAAATTTTCAAATATTCAAATTTATAAATAGTAAAAATATTTTAATAAGAAAAAAAAAAATATTTTTTTCAATAAAACATTTTCGAAATTGAATGTTTGATTTTACAAATTCAGTGATAGGTCCGATTTCAGTAAAAAAAAAATTGACTATAAATTTAGTAATAGAATACGAAATTTATTTTTTTCTGTGTATACACAGCTCTTATGATTTCAGTATATTTACTTCAATCGAAATGCTTAAATGAAACTTTAATTTTGTTATTTAGGAGTTATATTCATTGTACTATTTTTTATATTCATAAAACTATTAAAAAACTAATATACACAAATTCAAAAAATGTTGACTTTTAAATAAATAAAACATGGTAAGTAGTTATTGCAAATTGTATTAAGCAAGTGTAATCAAATATTTTCCTTTTCAATTAAGTGATTAACAATGTTTCTGAGAAGTGGAATGAATGCCAGAAAACATCTGCTACTTTATAATTTTCATATTTCATAAGAATAAGAAAAAAACATTGGCAGGACAACGGCTCCCTATAAGGTACAACCTTCATTCTAAGAATAAGGACAAAAATATATATTTAATAAAATAATAAATTATTAACATTGTTAATATGTATATTGTAATATATTTTGTGATATTATTTGAAACGAATAGAAATAAAAAACAACTATAAAAAATGCACATATTAACGTATTTTTAAACTTTAGCAAATGATAAAAAAGTAGTTTTTACTACTTTGGTAGGTAATTTTTTGTAGTTTAAAATAAATGAAAAACTGTAATTACTACTGTTTTGGTAAGTTATATAATGTTAGTTAAAATAACTGAAAAATCAGTAACTTTTAATATTTTTATTAGCTGTAAAATCAGTATTCAAAATTAATTGAAATTTTCATTTCATTCAAATGAAATGTAAGCAATCCGCTTTTTATTCGTTTTCTTATAATTGTATTTACTTAAATAATTTTTTGAGTGCAGTTTCTTAATAATATTATATACAAAACATGTGATTTAAGTTAAAATTTTTGGCGGTAATTCCCGGGCTTTAATTCCCGTTTCCCGGAAAGTTTAAAAGTCCTTGAATTCTTAAACCCTATACGTAATACACAATTATACTGGCGCGTGTGTTTGTCCAACGGTCTTCGTAATAATCGATTATGTTTATTAAATTTATTTTGAAAATTTACAAAAAATGGTTTGCAAAGCTTTTTAAATGATTTTTGGAGGAATGAAAGTTTGATATTTAATTAATACATCACATAAGAAATAATAGTGAAAATATTAGGCTAATATGCTTTTTTGCGCAATTTAAAAAGAAGGCGTTTTAAAAATTTACTTTTTTCTTAAAATCTGTACTCCTGCATTCGTTTTTGGCCTAGTGGGAAGCAATTTAGTGTCAAATCGATCT
Organism: Protocalliphora azurea; assembly: GCA_932274085.1. Lineage (NCBI taxonomy): Eukaryota > Metazoa > Arthropoda > Insecta > Diptera > Calliphoridae > Protocalliphora > Protocalliphora azurea. Next base: position 104,201,827 of record OW026522.1, read on the forward strand.
AAATCTACTTTACTAGCGTGATATTTTTTTATTAAATGATAAAAAATATTTCTAAAATTTTGCAAACCTAAATCAGTTTAGAATTTCTTTATGAAGCTTTGTCTTTTGAAATAAGCTAAGAAAAAATATTTATTACGTAAACTTTGGGAAAAAAGTTTAAGAATAGTACCATATTTTTGTAAAAAAATTGCCACTTTTCATACTGATATCAGAGTGCTGATTTTGAACAAAATTTTTCACGTCTAGTCGAATTGAGATAATCAAAAAGTTTTTTCAGCATATCATTTCGGAATATATTACAAATTACAGAATATTAAAAAAAATCATTATATAGCTCAGGACTTCTTTTGCGATAAACGAAATAAAGTCAAGGCAAAAAATCAAAACTTCAAAATTCAAACGTAAATATTTTTTTAAACTTGATTTGTGGAAGTTACAATTTTTGGAAACTTCCATACTCAAGGTAGTCAATTTTAACACCCTGTAGATTATGTCGCGTTGTCACAGTCATCCTGTGGGATAATTTTTGGAAACCTTTGGCCATCCTCTAAGTTAAATTTATTGTTAGTATTTTCTTGCATAAATATTTTTGTTTATAAATTGAATCAAATCTAATAACACTAAATTAAATTTTTTAGCAGCATTTTTACAAAATTCGCGAAATTATCATTAGTATAATTTAATAATATCTATGAACAAAATTTTATTTTTTATGAAAAAAGTTTGAGAAAAAAGTCATGTTTGATTCATAATATTTATGAAAAAAATGTTCAAATATATGATTTTTTTTTCTCTATGTATATGTGTAGTTTTTGACAGTTCATCTTATAAGATAGTTGTGTAGAGAAATCTCATCACAACACTCTCATAATACTTCTTATAACACTAATATTTGAATCTACACTTCAGAAAATTCTCTCAGAAAGCGAATTTGACACACTCTGATAGAAAATCTTACATATTCTGTTACGTGTAGATGGGCTGTAAGTGTTATGGTAGATATCCAATTTTACAGTTGTCATCTTTTGATATCTCTGCGTGTGCACTGAGTTCTCGACAAATACATACAAGATTTCTGATGACGAATTCATTTTTGTACAGCGCACAGTGGGGCAGAATCGAAATTATTTGGAAATAAATCTGTAACTTCTGATCGGCCGGTTGGATTTTCATGAAATTTGGTATAAGCGTAGCTGAGGAGTGTACAATGTTATGTTTGGAAGGCGGCACAACAATCCCCCCAGGGGTGGAGCTAAGGGGGCTCACATAAAAAATGACATAAAAAATTTTTAATCGCTTGCAAAATTTTTGTTTCTCGTCCGATTTCAAATACTTTTATATATTGTTGTAGGCACCGATAAGACCTATAAAAGACATTTTCACATGTCCTATTTATCTCTTATAGTTTTCGAGTTATTTGCGTTTGAAATTTTAAGCACCATAATTTTGCATGTTCTTTGTCCAGTTTTTTTCATATATATCCTAGTATTTTCGACAGATTTTATTAGTTTTTTTCTTAACTAGTTAAAGAACAAAATTATCTATTGAACAAAAAAAAATTTGAAGTCGATATCTTTACCGAGTCCAAAAATAAACGATTTTGAATTTGAAAATTGCAAAAAAGACGACTTTTTGTGTATCAAAACTTTCATATAAAATGGGTCGAATTCGGGAGGGTATGTACCATGACCAATTGAGTTATTGGGCTTGTTTTTTATCTTAGAGTCATCTCTGTGCAGTTACCTTTCAGAAAAGTGCAAAATTATTATGTGTTGCTAAAGAAAATTTTATTTTAGATAAAAAAGAATGTAGATACTTTTTCGGCTAAAAAAAGATAAAAAGTCGTCTTTTTTGCAATTTTCAGATATCGACTTCAATTTTTTTTATTCAATAGATAATTTTGTTCTTTAACTAGTTAAGAAAAAAACTAATAAAATCAGTCGGAAATACTAGGATATATATGAAAAAACTGGACAAAGAACATGCAAAATTATGGTGCTTAAAAATTCAAACGCAAATAACTCGAAAACTATAAGAGATAAATAGGACGTGTAAAAATGTCTTTTATAGGCCTTATCAGGGCCTACAACAATATGTAGAAATATTTTAAATCGGACGAGAAACAAAAATTTTGCAAGCGATTGAAAATTTTTTATGTCAGAGGTACCTAACTTTGAGCCTCCTTTGCTCCGCCCCTGGGGGGATTGTTGCGCCCTCCTTCCAAACATAACATTGTACTCTCCTCTGCTACGCCTATACCAAATTTGATGAAAATCCAACCGGCTGATCAGAAGTTACAGATTTATTTCCGAAAAATTTCGATTCTAACCCACTGTGCAGTGTTAAAGAGTGAAGCAATTTCTTCTGAAATGCTTTCATTGAAAAATTTCTAGATACTTTTAAAACTGCCCACATATTTACCATACATATACAATTTTTTTTAAAAGTTATTCTATTCTTTTATGCTTTTTTGAAGTGCATCGATATTTTCTTCTTAACTCTTCTACTCTTCTATTCTATTCTTATAAGAATATGTTTATCTTTCTTCGATTTTTTTTTTTCGGTAAAAATTGTAACATATGGATAAGGATTTATTCTCAATAGTTAAGAGTAGTTGTTGCAGTATTGGCATGTGTACTTCAGAATGTTCTTAAAAGTGGTCATTTGTTCTTTGGTGATTTGAAAACTTCAATAACAATCCCACAGAGTTTACAAAGAATTTGATATTTTATAAAAGGCTTTTTCTTTTGCATTTCTTTAAAGTAATTTGAAGAAAATATCAGTTTTTTTCTTTTTTTTTACTGAGATTCTCTAAGGACATTTTGCTAAATAAAAACGTAAAGTATTTTTAGATCATTAAAAATGTAAAAAAAATTTGCAGTAAGAAATATTCCTAAATATTCCTTTAAATTTTTATTATTTAATATTTAATTAAAATAGCAAATCTAGAAAATTTGTCCCAACATCAATCACAATTATGATTTATTAATAACTTTGCAACTTTTAATGCCTCTCAAACTATTCGTGAATATTTTATTACAGCTACATTTAGTCCTTTTTTTTCTTTTAATTTTTAAGAAATTAATTCTTTAGAAACTCTGGTAGCCTTGGGCAATTCTTAAGTTTTTAAATATTGATATACAATGTTTATGTGTAAGTGGATGTGCAAGTGGCTGTGTGTATATTTAAGTGTTCTACCGTTGCAAAAAGTAACAAAATATAGCTAACAATAGCTATCGTCTTTCGTTTAGTAAATTCTTAGAAAAAAGGTTACTTATGTACACAAAATTAAAATAATACAAAAAATTTTCTTAAATTTTAGGAAATTTTTCATCTTTAGATGTTAAAATGTGGTTTTGCAGTTTTGTTGATGATATGTTTTATGTACGAATAATGTGGTGAAGTGAAATTACAAATAAAGCGAAAAGCGACAAATCTAAAAAAAATAAGATATATAGATATGTATATTAAAGTGCTTCGAATTGTATGAAGACAAAAAATGTTGCAAAATATTTCGATTTAATTATTTCGCTTACGTGAGCTGGACTTTTTTAAAAAATACCTCCAAAAATATAGTTTTCAATCAAAAGTGTATATAATTTTTAACTTTTCGTCAAAAAATTACAACATAAGATAGACAAATGACGTTTAATACATAACGAATAAAAAAATTAAAATTAGTTTTCATTGCCGCGAAATTAAAATTTAATCAAATTTTCAATAAATTTCTAGTACTCTTTTGTTAAAGCTAATTTATATTTTGGGCATCATTGGAAAGGTCTCATTCAATAATATTAATATATGAATTCATTTGGGATTTTCGGTCCATAATTATTTAAGTTAATTTTTATGTCAAATAAGTGGTTAGTTAGGTGTCAAAAAAGCATACATTTATCATGAAAACTATAAATGCGTGTAAAATAGTGACTAAATTTTAAGAATCTCTTTAATTCGATCATTATCAAGGTTTTAAATTAACTTGTTATAGTTTTCATAAATGAATCTACATTTGAGTATAATAAATATTTCCATGTGACTTATTTACAAAAATTGCAAATTTAGCCTTTTGGGAACTAAATTCATAAAATTGACCTTTTTACTATTAAAGGTTTATTTACGTGTAATCTTCAGTAGTATCAGCATATACCATTCAAATGGTACATTAAAACCCAATATGTGTTTGAAAAATGTCCGAAATTATAAATTTATATGTTTGAGTAAATAAAAAATTTAACAAAAAAGTTAGTAAAATCTTATTACTAAGCGACTCAAAAGAGGTATAACAATAATTTAACTGAATATGCCAGGCCTTAGCACGCCTCTATTACAATTTGTAGTTAATTTTTTTAACAAACATTTTGATAATGATATTGAATAATAAATATTATTAGAGGTGTTTTGGAATAGTCCAGCTCACGTAAATTTAAATATTCAGATGTAGTATTTTGAGAGTCATATAAGAACAGACCAATCCTCATTTCGAGAGGGGCACATTAGCAATTTTTTTCGGTAGGCTTTTTAATGTATATGGGCCATTATCAAAAATTTTTAACTTGGCTGAAACCAACTTAAATCTTTAATAAGTTTTGTGGTAATATTAAAACAAACGACTTACAGATCTGACCTCTCAAGACCTTAAGCTAATAGAGTATAAAATTTTGGTACCACAGGTTTCATATTATAATCATAATTATTGTTCAAAGTTCAAAAACGTAGAAAAAGGGCTAAAAATTACTTTACTTTTTCGAATTCTTCTAGATCTTTTGTTCACGTGTTTATACTTCTTGATCTCATTCGATAAATTCTGCGCCTTCCTTGTTACTGTGCAGACTTCAGGCAGTTAAATATAGGCTAGTCGAATTTTGATGACAAAATTTTTTAAATTTTAAAACTGGGATTGATGCTTGTTGTAATTCAAAATTTGGAAAACAAGAGCAAAATTTAAAAAGAAGTCAGTCAGGCACATTTTACCAGGAGAATTTAAAAAAAAATCTATCAGGCACTTCCACAGTTTCCAATGGAATATCATGAATTACTGCGTGAACTTTGTTTTTTGTTATTTTACACAATAAAATGGAAGGAGCATTAAAAGTAAATTTAATAAAAAAAAATTGTGGACTTTTTGATAATTACGAAAAATTGCACTTTTTATTTTTGTATTTTTATATAGCAAATTGCAATTTGTACAAATCTTGGATATACACATATATGAACGGCGATAAATGTAATTGATCGGGACAATTCATTTAAGTTAAATGTCGTTGATAGTTGAAAACGGGATACTTTTGTCAAAACACGTTATAATAATTGGCATAATTAGGTGGCGAATCAAAAAGTTTCGAAAGATAAAAATTTTATGGACAAAAAAAAATTACTTGGGTTAAAAAGTCATCACAAATTTAAATAGTATTTCTTTATAATAGACTGTAATAAAATATATTTTCGTATAATATATGGAGAAATAACTTAGACTCGAACACCATTTTTCGCAACATTTTTAAAAATCGCATTTTTTTTGTATAAAGGAAATTTTTTAAACTTTACTAGGAAACCCTAAAATATGCTGCAGTAATATCAACAGAAAATATAGAAAATGTCATAAATTATTTTTTAATAACTCAGTAGTAGAATTGTACATAAACTCCTATTTTGAAAACAATTTTATATGATCAACTTAAAACCGTTATAACTTTCGCGCCCTCTGTGGCAATCAACTCCTAATAATAACAACTTTTACTGCCGCTTGAGATTTAAACATTTTTTTGGGAAATTTTATTTTTTATTTGTACTAAAGTTTTGAAAATGCATCTACTGCCTGTCGCCTTAATTCCATTTTCAACTCTTAATCTTTAGCTAGCTTTCCAAATGCGATTGTCTTGCTTTAGTGCAACACAAAAACGGAAAGTTTTTTTTTTTAAATATTTTCCCTTTTGTACTCTCCCCCATTGTAAACTAAATACAATAATGAAAAGTATAAAAGAAATTGAAAATATTTTATAATATGATACTATTGCCCTAAAGCCAACGCCAGTATGAAAGTGGATGCGAGTATTTTTTTTTTTTTTTTTTTTTTTGTTATTTTTCTTGCCGTTGTCCTCGTTTGTTGTTCTGACTGAACTTTAGAATCGTTTTCTGTATTTTTTTTTTAACTTTTGTAGTTTTTGTACTGTTAACTTGTCACTTACAGACAACGATTGTCACATTAACTTTTTCATGTATGTTAGTAGTAATAGCTTTTGTTTTTTTTGGAGATGTCTGCGTTTATAAATGCCCAAATCTGTAACAATTTTTACATTGCCACCCCCAGAGGGATGTTATTTATATGTTATATAAAAACTAAGTATATGAAAATAATGGAATTGTTTAATATTTATTAACTGTTGCAAAGGAAACTAATACAATTTTAAAATATTTTAAAATCTAAATTGTTAGGAAACAAAATGAAGGCTTTTTAACTGGACATTTAATTTGTAATCAGATCCAGAGATGACGCGTTGGCATCTAATGCTAAATAACAAGTTAAAGAACATATTAGACTGCGTTTTTATTTTTTAAACAGATATGACTTGTTCTCTTTATAGAAAAATAAATAATAAAATTTTTATATAGCGCATAAAATTAGAAACGTTTCGACATATACTATTTTTAATTTTGAAAAATTGGTACCTACTTATTATTTAAAATAACTTTAATATTAACAACTTTAGTTAGTACACGAAAAATTTAGTGCATACAATTCAGCTTATAAAATTGATACCAATGCACAATGGGAAATTTCTGTTATTTTCTGTTCACATATCTGTAAATTTTTAATCTTTAATAATTAACGAACAACAATTTGCATCAGTAATCTTTAGAATATTATCCATAGTTAATACGAGCTACATCCATTTGCAAATTAGTTGGCAAATTATCTTTGAGTTTGTAGTTTATTGTTATATGATTGCATAAGTTTACATTATATATATATATATATATATATATATATATATATATATATATATATATATATATATATATATAAATTTATGGTATTTAGGTGAATTAGTGTGGAATCATGGAAATCTTTGACTTAAAGAATAAGTGTAAATAGAATAATTGATTTAAACCATGTCAATAGAACACTATTTTGGGGTTAAAGTTTAATTTTCCTGGAAGACGGCCGGACGGACATAATATGGCCAACATATTCTTTAATAATCTGCGGTAAATAACATATTATTTAACATTATCTCCTCCAGCTCCATACAAAATTTCAATGTAATGAATTAATTATATTTTGAGATATTAATAAAAATCTTATGATAAGAATTTCATTTTAATATAAATAAGTTTTTTTGGTATAATTCCAATTTTAATTTAAAAAAATGAAATATTTAGTGCAAAAAAAGCATACATACCAAGTCACAGAAATCAATTGAATAATCATAATGAAAATTTACAGTGCTATATGGTTATAACAGTGAATCACATATATTTTTGCCATATTAATTTAAACCATTTTGGTGGTGTAATTATGTCCGTCCGTACGTTAGACGCATTATCCTCTTTCAACATTCGCAGATATCCGCAAATAGAAAAATGTAAATTGATTTAAGAGCGTAGTTAAAGGGAAATAAATGAATATAATCTGTACAAGAATTCTAACCACGATTCTATTGTTTTTGTAGTTTATGATCAAAAATAAAATATACGCAAAGTCTTCCATCTAAAATAGTGTAAATTATATTCCACAAAGTTTAAAAAGCTTTGTGTTCAAAAATGTTTCAATTCAAATATATTAAATTTGGCGAATATTTTAGGACATTTATATTGGTTGTAATTTTGTAATATTTTTATACAATAGTTCATGATATTTTAACTTTAGAGTAAATTAAAAATTTTATAAAATTTCATAAATATTAAAACAAAAGTTATGATCAGCTCGTATTCTTGCATTTTCCACAGTACAATGGGTCAATCTCTTTGAAATTCTAATTTTGTTAAAGACTGTTATATTTAAGTTTTAAATTTAAAATAAAAATAAATTTTTTATTTGTTTTTAATAAAATTTAATATTTTTCTGAATATCCTCCATAAGTGATTGATTTTTTTCTGTTACCTTTTTTAAATTCTGCTTTATTTTTAGTCAGCTTTAAGAATTCTTTAAATATCTTGACAGAGTTCTGGTCAATTTAGTGGATTAGCCTCCTTTCCTACATAACAGAATCATTTGTTTTATACGACTTAGTTAATTTTCAATGATAATAATGAGAAGAGAGATTGGGCCAGAGAAATTTGAAATTGCTGTGTTTTCCAATAATACGAAGAAATCTTTTCTGATGGCACTAATTTGTGTACATTTCTCTATTAAATGTTCCATTTGTATTGAATAAAATGATTTTTCCTCACATTTACAAATGTCTTGCCAGACAATTCAACAAATTCTATTTTTTACACGACATTTATCCAATATATTTTCCATAACATTTTTGATATAGAATTCATGACCAGGATGTTGCAATAGGAAATTTAAAGGATGAGTCACATTCCATCCAGAGATATATAGATTTTCTTTTATTATTTATTCTTTTGTTATTGGGATTCTTTTCGGTGATGGTGAACTCTTGATGTTTTTTTTTTTTTTTTTTTTTGTGACTGAAAAAATTGTATTTTCCGACTCACCAGTACTCGTAACAATTATTTTATATAACATATAAAAAAAAATGTGCTGGAACAAATTTTGCTAAATTTTCATTTTTAGAAAAAAATTAACATATATTTACTGAGAATAATAACAAATGTAAACAAGTTTGAAATTTCAATTCAAATTTCAATATTTGTTAATAACAGATAATAAGGTATTGAAGAACATTTTAAATGGGAAAAATTGATTAAATTCTTTGTGTTAAGTAAGAAAATTAAAATAGAATTTGCACAAGTAGGCATTTTAATTTCACCTCTTTTTACAAAAAATACTTCTTTTTTTGTAAAAAAATTAACTTCCTTTTAGTTCAAATATTTTTATTCTGGAACAATTTATTAATATAACGGTGTAAATACATATTATAAAAATGAAGTGTAAATTTATTTGTTTATTTGTTTTTGAATCAATGACGTCAAATCGGCTAAAACAATTTTCACAAAATTTGTCACATAAATAGTACCATTGCTGGAAGTGGTTACAGGCTATGCTAGATATCTCGATTGAATGTCATGCGCACATTTTACACCTAGTTTATAACATATATTTTGCACGTTACCAATGAAGCTATTTTTTTGAGAATTTTATATGCTATGTTGGTTCTTGATCGGCTGAATTTATTTGCTTAAAACTTTCACAGCATCATCCTGTATTTGCCTAAATTCAAATATATTATATTTTTCGATCGGAGCAGAGTAGTGGTAACCCCCATACAAAGCAAATATTCATTATGGTATATCTAAGGTACTATTATGGTGAGAGCCCTCATACTTCGTACGAACGCCTAGATTATCGTATCGCATTAATAAAATGAATAGGATGCAAAGAATATATTAATTTTCGCTTATCTAAAGGAATATTACAATGAAAATGTCTTAAAAATGTGTAGAAATATATATCTTTTTCATTTCAATTTTTATATAGGGTGGATAGGTCCAGGGGGAATAGTAGCCCTCATATAAAGTAAATATTAGTTATCGGAACAAATGGGGTAAATTTGTGAGCAGTTTGAGTATGTCAGTCATTAAGTGAATTTGTAAAACAGCTTGCGTAACATGAACGTGTGCGTTATAAAGAGTAAATAAATTTGAATTTAAAGAAAAAGCTGTAGTGACTCATTGTTATTTGCAATTAAAAAAAACCCTATTTTATTTTAAAAGAAAATAAACCAATCTTTTTTAAATGCCAAGACGTAATAATATTTCGAAACATAAATTTTAATTGTATGGCATAAATAATTGAACCATTTCGTTGAGATAACATTACAAAATTTCTCATCAAATTTATAATTCTGACATCAAATTCAGTAGATTTGGACTTCTAGATATTTTTTGTTCCGAAATACAGGGCCTAGAAAATTTTAGAAATCGGACCACTTTTGGAACCGAAACATTTTTCTGCATAACTTTTTGAAAATTGTTTAGCTTAAATTGTTATTTACTTTTAGATTATGTAAAGAAATTTTTCGAAAAGCAGATGTGAAAATAACGCTGAAATGATTACTGATGCGTTTTCACGACATTAAGTTTTTAAGTGATCCCTGTGCTTCAGCACTAAATTTTAGACATACCATATAGAAAAAAAATTAATTTTGTCTTGAAGACAACATATTAACCTAATAATAACTGTGAAAAAATCACCATTAACTGCATAATTAATTAATCATATGAAGTTACTGATGCGAAAACGCAACAGTTATCCAAAATGGATTAAGGCAAAAGAAAGAAGTTTAAAGAAAAATTAACCTTTGTTCAGATTTAAAAATAACGGACATAATTTTATTTGGACTTTCTTTATTATTTTTTTTTAGCTAATCAATAAAATTTTGAATCATATAAATTATTTTTAAGTCAGTACATCTTTCGTGTCCAAAAATAAATCATTTTGACATTCGCATGTCTCAAATGTTGAAATGAATTTGACATAAAAATTTAAAAACTACTTTTAATAATAAATAAACATACTTATGTTCATATATACATAAATAATAAAGAAATAACAATAACACATTTACTTCTCTAAGCACTATTTTATATAGTTTTTAATTTTCCTTAAAATAATTTTACTAAATTTCTATTTATTCGCTTTTCTCCTTTTTAGCCAATCTGCAGAAAAATAACACTATTAACTGATTTAATGTGATATAAATTTATAAAAAGGCGAATGGAGAAAAAAAAGAATAACGAAAATCTAAAATTTATTGAAGAAAATACATAAATAAAAATACCCATAAGTTTTCTTAGACTGTTTTCTTAGAGTTTTTTTTTTTTCTTTTTTGAACAACATACAAATGACTACAACGGCATGTTGCAATTTGGAATAATATCTTTTAAAAGTTTTGGCATATTACTGCTGAGAATCTAGTAGCAAATATAAAGCAATACATAGCGACAACAAAAAAAAAAAAAAAAAAAAATCGAAAAATAAAATAGCAACTTATATTTACAAAATGCCGGTGTATGGTGTAAATGTTCTATGTATTTGTGTAATGTGAATATATTTGTGTAATCATGTTTGTACTGGCCAGAAAAAGTGCATAAGTTGAGACTTGAAATGCCAACTTACGAAATATCCGTACACACGACAACAGTAAAAAAAAGAAATGCAAACGTTTTCCCAGCCACCCCCAGTAGCAATCTATGGAAATTTATAGAAAATTGTTCTGCAAATAAAATTTTACGTTTGTTTACATTTTACACCCTACGTTTGCTTGAAAAGAGAAATAACTAAAGTATAAAAAAAATAAGCGTACACAGATTGAAATTATTTGTAATTCAAAGTATCTGGTTTACCTTTTATATGAAATTTTTATCATTCCTAAACCATATTTGAAAATTACAGGAATTGTACAACCCAGAATTCGGATCATTCGATTAATTTAAATAAGAATAAAAAAACATTTATTTCACCTCCATATAAAATGTTATTAACTAAGTATATACTTTAAGGTTTAACCTATTTGTTTAATATTTTCCTCTGCCTCGATTTATATATCTCGAAAAATATTTATAAGTAAGTATTAGGGTGGTCGACTCGGTTTCCAAACCGGTTTTTCGGTGTGCTGTTGGTTTTTTCAAGAGATTATTTTTTTAATATCAAATAAAACTGTTTTTAAACACAAAAAAGCAGTAAAAAAACATTTTATTTCAAAAGACTTATCACTGCAATAATATTATGCTCTCATAGCTATAATAACAAGTTTTTAATAAATTTTATCATTTAATGTTTACACTCATTAAAAATTTTAATATGGTTGACTGCAGAAATTATATTTTTTTAAATATTTTTGCCAGAGACAAAATTTTGGTTATATGAAAAATAGCATTTCTTCTACAACTACAAAATATTTACGGTATTTTTCCTTATTCTTAAACAATATTCTGTTTTTAAACTATATTATTATTATTCCCATGACCACAAAATGTTTCAAATAAATATAATACTTAAATAAATTCAAATTAATTTTATGTTTCCAATACAAATTGTCTTAAGAAATTTTCGTTTCGTTTTACAAAATACGGTCCTTAATGTTTGTTTTCCAACTTCATTGTAATTCCCCTTCAGTTTATATATAAATATAAAAAGATAATGTTCGCTTAAACTCGGTGTGGTTCAATCAATATAAGATATTGATCAGCTACCATTAAAGGGTTTAGCTAAGAAAAATATCTTGCATTTGAACCACATATAGTGGTACAAATGAAAATAATTAATAAAGAAATAATATGTAATTTTTTTTAGTCTTAAATTTTCTCTATAATTTTCAATAAAAAAATTATAAAATAATAATTTCCTATTACTACATTTTATTTTAATATATGATAGATGGAGTAATAATATAACAAAATGAAATAATAATATGATAAGATTGGATAATTATATGATAACATGGGATAATAATATGATAAATGGAATAACAACACGAAGAATTGCTTAATAATATTATAAAATGGAATCATAATATGACAATGTGGTATGATAATATAATAAGAAGGAAAAATAATATAATAACATAAAATCATAATTTGATAGAATGGGATAGTGATGCAGTAATATTGTTCAATTACATGTAAATCCAGAATCATAACATGAAAAAACAAACCATAAAATTGGACACAATATGATAAAATTGAATCATAATAATTATTACTTATAACCATTTCTATTTTTCGCTGTGATCATATGTTGCAATCATAATATGTTGCTCTTAGATTATGTTCACTACAACTATATTTTTTCTCTGCGTGTATGAATACTAATATTTGAATAGAAATTTAGAAAAAAAAAATGTAATTGATTAATATTCATAAAGTTAGTTTCTTATTATGTTTTAAATAATTAGTTTATACGTAGATCTTATTTGCTAATAAAGTTTTTTGTAAGTACTCAATTCACAGTTTATACGCATGTAGCAGATTGCAAACTAAAAATAATATGGTAGCATTTTTGTTTCCAGAACAAATTTGCCAATACAATCTTTCTCTTCTCAATAAATTTTTCTTTAATATATTATTTCAGTTTTTCTTTTTTTTCAAAATATTTTTAATAATTTTTTTACTTTTCATACTTATAGCAGGCCTTTTTCAGAGTTGAAAACATAAAAAAACGTTAGAAAAGTAAAATACCATTTTACATCCTATTTGTAAGTAGTGTCATTATTCGGAAACTGTTTTCGTAAGTTAGTAAGTTACAACAAAAAATAAATATGGTAACATTTTACAGTTTTGTCGTCAAATAAGAACTACGTATAAACTAAGTAATAAAAATATTTTAAGGTTAAATTGAAATAAACTCTATAAGCGTAGTTGCCAGATAAATTTGGTGGAAAATCGTCAAATTTAGAATTCTTGAATTCGTCAAATAATCCTCAGCATCATAGTTTGGGTTTTCTATAAGCTAATGAACATTTTCTATACTTTTTTGATTAAAAAATTATTTTATTTTTATAAAATTTTAAATTAAAGAGAAATTAATAAAAATTACATTAATTTAATATTGTCGGCCTATTATGAAAGTCAAGTAGTATCTATTAAGTTTGATGATATATGCATAAAAATGATGAATATGTAATTTTGTATGACTCAAAAAAAAAGTAAGTAAAAAAACTGACGAATATTTCATTATTAAGTCATAGTTTCTGTAAATCCAAATTAGTATTATAAAACGAGAAAGAATGATATAGTCGGTCAAGACAGACTATATGATACCCATTGTGTATGAGCATAAAAATACGGGATGAGGACTTATATTACACCTGTGGCCAATTTTACTAAGTGTATAATGAAATAGAATAATGTGTTGATACTTACATCTAAATGATTTTATGCACTTTAGGGCGATTTCTGGAAGTTGATTTATATGGGAACCACGGTAAATTATGGACCGATTCTCATAAAATCTCGCAGTGTTGTTTCTACTTACATAAAACTTAGTTGTGTCAAATATTAACATAATACTAACATTCGTGTGGGATTTATGAACGTTAAACTGATTTTCGGAAGAGGGAATTAAGTGGAAGCTATGGTCAATTATGGACCGACCTTCATAAAACTTTGTACAAACAGTAAACATTCTATGCACAGAATTTCATTAAAATATTCTTATTTTTAAGGCATTTTTGTGTGTTTAAACTCAATTCGGGAGAGAAATTTGTAGGTGAAATAATGGACCGGTCACAACCAATTTTAATAGGGTTCAGCCTTGTATAATAAAAGTCCTACATGCAAAATTTCATTGAATTATCTTTAAACTTGCGACCCGTAATTTGTGCATAAAGTTTACATGAACAGCGAGCCAGCCGTACAGCTAAACACACGAACATTGTTAGATCGATTGAAAAAGGGGTTCTGAGTCGATTGGTATACTTTGTCGAGGGTATTGGATAACTTTTTCTATGCGTTACAGACGTCAGAATAAACGCATAATACCCTAACCACTTATGGTAGTGTAGGGTATAATCAAGTGTGTATTTCTTTATTTGTTTCTTTGTGACGCAATCACGTCTAAATCGCTGAACCCATTTGAATGAAATTTTAACTATAGATGAATTTTAAGGTGGATGACATTAAAGGATATAAGCTAAATGAATGTTGATGAAAATGGCGAAAATATTGTAGTTTTTGTATTTTAAATTTTTCTTAATTTTTTGATAAAACTAGAAGTTTTAATAGAAGAACATCGATACTTGAAAATAAATTTAAGTTTCCTTAAATTTTTTACTAACCTTTTAGATTCCGTGCAACGCAGGGACGGTATTCAGCTAGTTTTAATCGGTTTTTTCAAAATTCCAACTATTCGAGCTTTTCAAAAACCGGTTTCTAAAAAAGTGGAATAATTGATCACCCTAGTATGTATTACAAGTGTATATGGGCCATTATCAAATATTGTTGATTTTATATATATATATTTAAGTTCAATATATAAACATTTTTACAAACTAGAAGTTTATACATAATTCTGGTAAAAATTACGCGTAATATCAAAACCTACAAAGTTTTTATAAAAAAAAGTTATAATATTTTTAATGTTTGATGGTATTAGTGTAGCATAAAAATTTTCATTGTACTAAAAATCTCGATTTTTAAAAATATTGCGAAAAATATGGATCGAATATTTTTCCATATGTTATACGAAAATATATTTTATTAGAGTTTATTACAAAGATATGCTATTTAATTTTGTGATCCTTTTCTAACCCAAGTGAGTTTTTCGGACCATATAATTTTTAATATCTGGTGAAATGTTATGCGGTGATAAATAAATAAAACGAAAAAAGTTACGATTTATTAAATTTTGCAGTTTTTTTATAGAAAATTTGCGGCCCTAAGTGAAATTAAATTTGGAGAACAAAATTTTAAAGATGAGGTGATTTTCTACAGTTTGAGGTATATCTCGTTAATATCAGGAAAACAGGCATGGGATACCATCATCAGAAATTTCCATATAATTGGCGTTAATGTTTGTAAAATATATGTTTTTTGCTGCTGATCAATACCGCTTTTATAAAAATTGCCGACATTATCGCGTAACCCTAATTTTTTAATAGATAAAACTTCCGATTCAAAGAGGCATTAAAATGTTTAATATTCAAACCAAAATTTTTAATTTGTTCCAAATTTTTTTAAGACCAAATATCACTTCTGATCATGGAAAAGTATCATTTTAATAGGTAAAATTGATAATGTGAAAAAAATTAAGAGACATCATTTATACCTGCCACAGCGGCATTCTTATTAAAACACATTTCACATTACAGCCGCGAAGTATAAATTACATTAATATGGATGTCAAATGAAAGCATTTTATTTGTTTAATAATAAAATTCAAGGGATCGTAATAATATTTTAATTATATGGACCAAAAAATATTCCTAACCTCAAAAACCAGCTCACATATTACGCATTGTAATTCGAATCTTAAAATAATAAAAACTACTTCCGATTTAAAACTTATCACTTAATAAGATACAGAGAGGAACAAAATTATTCACACACAGCATTGATTTACATACCCAAAGATATATCCTCTAAACGAATGAATTGAACGCCATATTTTATTCACATGATTTGTTGGCTTATTTATAGGTAAACAAAAATAATAAAAAATAACATAATTATATCCGTTAGAAAGTAATAAAGAAAAATTGAAAATTGATTTCATTTTCGTGGTGCAAAATTATTCACAAATTAACCTGTTGAAATTAAATTTATCACCAACGCTCAGCTCAGTTTTTATGAATATTTTCTTCCAAAATATTGAGGTATACTAACTTGTCCATCGTTCTATCAATGAACACCAAGCTACCAACATCCGCTGCAGACAAACGCCCCTACACCATAATTCCTGCGCCATCATGTTTTACTCCAGAAATCCACTTTTCTAATGAGAGGCTTCCTTCGTGCTACTCTGAAGCAATAACCAGTACGTTGCAGTGTTCTGCGAAAAGTTTTGGTATGAATTTCTTTGCCCATCTCTTCTTTAACTTCCTACTGCTACGTGGGTTGAAGGGATTTTTGTTTTTTTTACAATTTCTCTTTCCTCTTTTGCGGAAATCTTTTGAGGTTTTCCAAAATAAGTGCAGCTTTTTGACTCTCACAGGTTAGGTTAGGTTAGGCCTCCACCCAGAGCCCGTTCGGTCCATCGTGATCCCTTTATAAATAACAGAGAAAGCTGATAGATGAAGAAAGAGAAAAATCCTAGTAGAATAAAGCAATAGAAAGATAGCTAAATATAAGAAAAATAAGAAAAGTGTGGAACCTAAGACCCATCAAATCAACCCTGACTACCTCTGAGCCACCTTATTCACATTACGGACCCTATAAGGTTTCCGAGTTCTTCACCCGCAACCTCCTCTAATTCGTGCAAACCAAACCACCTCAGTCTACTTCGCTGAAGCCGTACACAATGACAGAGTATGTGCTCCACTATCTCTAGCTCCTCCACATCACCACACGTCCTGCAAAAATCTGACGCGCCAGTGTCCCACTTGCTGGTCAACAATGTCCTTAGATTCTCACGACTCATGCCCAGAAGATGTTTCGAATCTGCTGGTTTAAGACTAGACCATAACGCTCTAGATACCCTGCAGTCCATTCTACTCCCCCAAGCATGATTTGTTCTATCTATAGTCCATTCCCTTATGGTCACGAAATATGACCCAATTGGAATCCTAACCGATACCTCCACAAAAGACCTGTCCAACTCTAAGCGCTTACGAGCAAGCTCTTCGGCTATTTCATTGCCGAGAATATCGCAGTGACCAGGAACCCAACAAAGTCTTATTCTGTATTCATTCATTAGCCTCCTAAATTACTTCCTACACTCCAGCACAAACCTGGACGTGACACAGTAACTTGTCATTACCATCAGTGTTGCCCCAGTTACCTCAGTGCCCCTCTCAACATTTTCCTCCCGTAATCCTAGGGCCTTCTAAATGCCTAGAATTTCTGCCTGAAAAACGCTGCAACTATCAGATAATCTAAAAGATCATTTGATATCTGTTCCCATGATGTAAACACCCGCCCTTATGCCTACTTCCATTTTCGAGCCATTCGTTAAGATATCACATCCTCCATGGAGCTTGTTCGCTCCAATCCAGAGGGACTTCAATATCGGGAGTATCCTCGAAGGCAATTATAGTACCTACATAATCCATTTGGGTGGCCGAGGATAATGTTTGACCATTCAACTTGACTTCATTAAGTATGCTAGCATGCGCCTCTGTGAAGTTCCCTATTAACCCCAATTCCTTCAATAGAAATAAGCCCCGTACAGCATACCTCTAATGAATTTCTCAATTGGAAGAAGGTGGAGATTGATGTCCAGTGTTGCTTGAGGTGTACTTCTCTCGGCACCCGTAATGCCAATTGAGGCATATCTCTGAACTTTAGAAAGAAGGTTCCTATATGTCTCTTTTCTCAACGCCTCCCATCAAACCGAACATCCATAAGTGAGTATAGATCTCGCAACCGATGTGTATATCCAATATACAATTACCGGTTTTAGAGCCCAGTTCTTCTCTATAGAGTTCCTGCATGCCACTTCCTGACCCTTTCCTGAGTATTTTTACTCCAAGACAATTTACTGTCCAAGTAGACGCTTAGATACTTGGTCTGCCTTAACAAACTGAGTTCCGTCCCATTCAAAACTTGTAGACTAAATATCTCAACTTTATATCTCGTGGTAAACAGAACTAGTTCAGTCTTTTCAGGGTTGACTCCTAATCCATTACTATTTGCTCATTGTGAAAGTTCTCGCAGCCCAGGTTGCATGACTTCGCTGATCGTGGGTAGAAATTTATCCGAGACCAATAACACCACATCGTCAGTGTAGCCTATAATCTTCCTTCCCATGGCATCGAACTGTCTCAATATGACGTTCATTGCCAAAAGCCACAATAATGGAGATAGAAACCCCCCCTTGCGGTGTGCCCCTTGTCACAAGCTTCTTTATGCAGTGTCTCCCATGCACTTTAAGACATTCCCTAAATACTTTCACGAGTAGTAAGATGACTCTATCATTGACATTCTGTAACATGGCCGGAAAAATGCCATCTGGGCTCGGTGACTTATATGGCCCAAATAAGTTTACTACCATCTTACCTTGTCTCCAGTGATCATCTTATCTATCCGATCGATATCACCCTCCTCTGGTCCGGATTGTAGGATATCGCTGACACTACTTGTACGCCCATAAAATTCTACAGCCTTACAGTCAGGGAAGTGAGCCTCCATCTGTAAGCTGAGGGACTCCGAGCTAGACTCCGTCCACGAGTTATTCGCCCGTTTTATATATCCAGGTGCCACCGGGTTTTGCATAATACTTGTCAAAATCTAGAAAACTCGTTAACCGAGTCCACCTATTCAAAGAAATTCATCAATGATGTCCGTTTCGCCCGTCTTATGTCCTTCTTATATTTAATGAAGTTTTCCCTATAGCTGTCCCGGTCAGTCTCTCATCATTTTTAAAACTTTTTATAATGCTGTAAATGGTAAACCTACTTTTTTCCAGAATTTCACCAATTTCTGTACAACTTTTATTTTGTTTGTTCAATTTTAATATAATTTTTCTTTCCGCTTCCGTGGTTACTTTTTCCCACGTCCCATTTTGATACTTTTTATAGTTTTCACGAATTAATATTTACAGAATTGAAAATAAATTCTCATTTTTTACAAAAAAAAAAATTGTTACATTTTACAAAAAATGTTATCAAAGCTTTAAGTTTAGCACAGCGTCTTGCCACTGTGTGAATAATTTTGTCCTTACTAAATTAGTTTAAATTTGTAATTTGCATTTGTTATCTTGTAACTTTAAGAGTTATGATATATATTTTTTAAATTGCCTTAAATACATATATTACTAATAAATGCGCATTTTATGTAAATAAATCATAAATCTAAATTTATTCGATTAGAAGATATAAAATCAAAAACTTGTAACAACAATGTGTGTGAATAATTTTGTCCACTTTTGTATATGTTTAAAATTTTGTGAAAATTTACTTAAAAAAAATCGCGCTTTTTGAAAGGAATATTATCGTGAGTAATAATGTTTAAACGACTATATTTTTTAAACCTGTATTGATATTCATTTGATTTTTTCAGTAAAATATCCCAAAATACCTCCGTAATTACTCACTATTTTGAGAGATTTTTAACCAATAAATATTTTTTGCTATTTACGAAATTAAATTTATTTTTTTTTCTTTTCAGTGCACTTCGATAAATATTAAAGAAACAGTAATAACTTTGACATATGCCGATAGCAAATTAAAAGTTCTATGAAATTGCGCTTTTTTTTGTGATAAACCAATACCTCTATTTTTAAGATTTTTTTTTAAAGTTTCAACTTTAAACCTCCACAATTTTTGCATACATTAGTAAAAATGATTACATAAAGAGATTTTGCATGCATATGTATTGCTTAACAAAACCACAAATCAACGTTCATGTCGGAAAAAAAATTATAATTTTGAAAATATTTTTACTAAAATTTAAAAACTTTTTTGAAATTCCTCATATACAGCAATACAGTTTTTTCTTTGATTATTTCCTTTGGTAATATGTACTATTGACTGAATTGAACCAAGAAAATGAAGAAATTGGTCATATCCCATGATGGGTATGACTCAATATTCATTTTCTATGTTTGCATCCGTAATGCATAAATAGATACTATATACACAACAACTCTTCTTCTGTCCTGCTGTCTAGCTAAAATAACATAATTTTTTGCTTTCATAAAAATAATTGAAAAAATGTTCCTCTTATATTTCTTATTTAAATTTAAAATTTATTTTCTCAATATTATTACAGATATAATCATATATACTAACAAAAAACAATCGATAAAAAAATAAAAATTGGAAGATAGTAAAATAATTAAAAATTAAATTGGATAATTTGGTTGTGGGGGGCAAAAAGAATGGAAGAGAAACATGTGTTTCAAGTGAAAGTGGAACATATTGAACGACATACTAAAGCAATGGAAATATATTAAATAGAATTTAAATTTTAAAATAATACCAGTTCAAACAGTGTAAAACACTGGCAGTTTCTTTTGCAACGTCTTTCAAGGTTGGCAATGTTGTATATAACTTTAACATTTCGTTTATAATTTCTGTTTTTTTCGTTTACCTGCTGTTTAAATTATCTCCCAAAGACTTCATATAACGCTTTTGAAACACGACTAGTTTTTCACAAGGCACCACTTTTTCTAAATTTATAAATTTTCAAAGACTATAGTAATAATTATCAAGCACAATTAAACTGTTTTAATCGGTTTATGTATTATTACCAGGAGAAGAGAAAAATGGCTAAATTGAACTTAAAACAAGTAAGGAAGATATAGTCGGTCAAGCCCGACCATATGATACCCCACACCATTGTATATGTCCATCAAAATTCGCGAAGGGGTCTTATATTAGACATGTTGACAATTGTGGACCGATACTTTTACTAAGTGTAAAATAAAATATACAGAATATTACGTTAATACTAACATTTATATGAATTTATGCACTTTATGGTGATTCCCGAAAGTGGGCTTATATGGCAACTTTCTTACACCGAATTTCATTAAAATGTTGCTATATTTGAGGCATTTATGATCGTTAAACCCCTAGGTGAAATAATAGATCAATAGATTTCGTTTTTGTGTCATGAAAGTCCTACGTGCCAAATTTCATTAAATTATCTTCAAAATTGCGACCTGTGCTTTATGCACAAGGTTTACATGCAGAGCCACCCACCCGTCCGTCTGACAGGACGAATATCGTTAGATCGATTTAAAAAGTGATTCTGAGTCGATTGGTATACTCTAAGATGGATTTTTTCTGTGCGTTACAAACATCATCACAAACGCATAATACCCCAAAACACCTATGGTGGTGTAGGGTATAAAAAATAAGGACAGAAAAAATTTATTTATTTTCTTTTTTTTATTTTAATTTTTCTTTTTTTTATATTTGTAATGATATTCTTTCTCATTCTCATTAGTTTCTGATATTTCTAGAGAAATTAAATAAATTTATAAATAATGCCCAGCAAAATAACTCAATGAAAAATCGTCCAAAAATATTCCAAATTTAGGTTATATTTCATGTGAAAAATTACCCAATGTATTGGAGTGATTTTTCGTCAAATTTGAACATAATTCCTTTTTGATTAAAAATTTTAAAGTTTTTGTTGATTTTTCACATTAGTAAAATGTTTTTAAATTATTTTCATAAATAGTTTCTTTGGTTGGTAAAGTACATTAAAAAGTAATTAGAGTAATTAACTTGGCTTCACAAAACGTATTACGACACTTTAAATTTGAAGAATGAAGCGTCGCAGCTGAAATTTTTTTTATTAAATATAAATAATCTAGATTTTTTATGGGAATAAATACATACAAATGTGATGTATGTATTATTAACATTTTAGCCTTTTTAAATCAGTTGTAAGAATCAAAAAAAGCTAGAAGCTAAAACGAAAATTTTGAGGCTAAAAGAAAAATTAAAAGGTTAGATTTAGTCTTAGAAAGGCTAAACTGGCAACAATGGTTATTACATATCACACTTTCATAATTCTTTAATATTAAGGGTCCTCATGAAAACGCGCAAAACCCTCGCAAACTGTGCAATGTGTGCAAGTTTGTATAATCGCAAAATTAACTGTCAAAAATTGCATGGAAATTCATTTACACAGCACTTATAAGTTTGCGCGACTATATGCCTCGCAAACTTGCGCTGTTTAATTGCGCATATATAAATCAGCTGTATTTTGTTTATATTTAAAAATTATTAATAACTGCGATGTAAAAAATTATAGTTACGTTAATTAAAATGAAATCGTTATATGTATATTTGAATTCAGCAAAATTTTTCAAATATTTTCAATGATTTATTATTTTCTTATCCTTGATATTGCAATGGGAACCCTTAATATTTATTTATTTATTTATTTTTCATAAGTATCTTTTAAGTGTTTTTTAAAATTTTCTACATCATTAGAGCAACGCACTTGAATAAATTTTTATTTCCTTTGGTTCATAGACCAACACACACTTATCTTTTGCAAAAATGTGCAACATTATTATATCTCCATTTGTATAATTTTATTATGTTTTATTTAGTTATCACTTTGTAGCGTGATTCAGTCTAGTCATTGTAAATTAATTTTTAATTTTATAAATACTTCGAAATATATAATTATATAACTGATTCAGTTGATTCAAATTGTCATATATTCATAAATATAGACAAAAATCACAAAGAGTTTTATTTTACTTTACATTAGTATGTCTGAAAACTAAAAATTATTTATAAAAAATGAAGTTTCCTTAGCGATTTAATTTATGGGAATTTAGCGCGTTAAAATAAATGTACTAAAAAATTATTCGATTTTTTGCAATATTATTTGCTGGCTACCCAATTATAAATAGTCGTTTTAAATCAATGATAACATCTTAGAAAACCAAAATAAAAAGAATATTTTAATAGTAAGGTATTATTGTCCAAATATTCGTAATTAGAAAATTAAAAATTTTTATGGATTATCGATAAAATAAAAAAATATTGACCAGTGATTATTTCTTTTTAAAAATAATTGGCAATTAAAAATGTTCCCCTATGGCGTACACTGCCTCGATTTCATATAAAAGTTGGCCAAAAATAGAAGGACTAGTGGTAGATAAATGAAAATTGATATATATATATAAATATATATATGTGTGTGTGTATATATATAGGAGAAAAAGTTAAGTTTTGTGAAAAAAGTTCCAAGGACACGTCCACCTTCCATAAATCATAAATTATAAAAATCGTCTCTTTTCTAAATTTGAAATTCGAATTGAACAAAATTTGGTACAATTTATTGCATTTTCATTTAGAAAAGAAAAAAATAAGTTTTATGGAAATCGAATCAAGTTCACGCCCAACTCCCATCCACCCTGAATTTTAAAAGCCGTATATTTTCTGAAATTGTAATACGAATTGAACAAAGCTAGGTACAATTTAATGTTTTGTCATCCAGGAGTAAAAAATCAAGTTTTATGAAAATCGGATCAAGGACACACCCAACTCCCACCCACCATGAATTTTCATAATCATCCTTTTTCTATCATTGTAATTCGAATTAAACAAAATTTTGTAGAACTTATTTTTGATAATATGTTAACTAATTCTTGAAATATAATGTTCTTTCGAAGGACGCGCCCACAATTTATCGACATGTCCTGAAATTTTGAGACTTGTAGAAGAAAAATAATAAATTAATTAATATGGTAAAATAGTAGTATTTTCAACAGAAAAATAATTAATATGTTTAAATTTTTGTTGCACCATTATGACTTTATATTTAGTATTAACGAAAAGATATAAAATAACCCATAAGTTCTTACCAAAAACTATCTTAATAATGTCTTTCTATATAATTAAACTTTAGAAACTAATAATTTTATATTTTAAATACTTCGGAATTTACATCTCTTTCTATATAATTCAAATTTAGAAAATAATAATTTTATAATTTAAATATTTCGGAATATACATCTCATACGCTAATAAAAAAATAAAAAAATACGCTAATATTTCCTCCAATTTTGCTTTAATTTTAAAATTAAAAATACTAATTTATTCACTTCTGCAACTAATAGCATTCTTTTCATCAAAGTGCTTCATATTTTATGCTGTACTCTCTCTGCTTTAACTCCCGCCACAGCTTAAAAATATCATGAATCTGCAGCGATGTTGACACTAAAAAATTTTTACTAATCTAAGTTGTGCAAACTTGTGCAGCGGAAATTTAAAATATATTAAAATACATACTTGTAGTAATAATATATCAAAAAACTGGAAAGCTATTTTATGGTGTATTTTTTTATTCACTACTAAAATTTTAGTTTCTTAAATTTTAGTTTCGTCTTTGCATTAGAACAGTATTTTTGCTAACGGTACTTCACATTTGATCAATATTTATAAACATTAATAGTATAATATATTTAATTATATATTATACTTATAATCTGACCAGATTTTCAGGTAGCCGTTACAAAAAATTACAGCAGTTTTCTTTGAGTTTATCATTTTACATGCAATCTTCAACTTTGACCCATAATAATTAAAAACTAATTAAGATTTTGAACTAATATAGTATAACCGTAAAAAAAATATTAACATTCTGACATCAACTTTAACCATTTTTGGCCAAGCTCATGATAGTGCGCGTTGCTTCTACATATGTATGTAATATTTGTATAAACTCTTATTTTATTATTTTATACTTACTATACCACAAAATTAAAAAATAAAATGATTTATCAGTTTTTCTTTTAAGTAAAAATACATATAAGCTTTTAAACTTTCGTACATAATTATAGGAAAAGCTCGATAAGAATTAAAGGGACTTTAATAAAGGGACATTTTTATTATAACTTATAAAAAGCATTGGAATATTATTATTTACATATATAAAGCTTGCAATTGATATAAAAAGTTTACTGTCAATAGCAATAGTAGAAAATTCATTATAAAAGTGCTGTAACAGAGTGCCTCTAATATGTACAAATAATAAACAAATATGAGTATGCATATTACTTATTACCAGGGACAGGAAGTTGATGCATATAAAAGGTTTTAGGAGCTTAAAAATGCACTAAAAATGTTAAAATGTGCTCTAAAAACAAATCAAATATGCACTTATTTCTTAACTTTTAGTAAAAAAAATTGTTAATAATAATTCAGTATCATATTAAATTAAAAATAAATATACAGTAAAGACTTTAGACAGCTTTTGTACATAGAAAAACTACCGTTCGACATTAATAGATGCATTTTTAAATCATGTGGAAAAATTTTAGTATATCTTCGTTTGAATCTAACATTTTAACAACTGTATTAGCACCACTTCCTTCGCTGGCAGTGGTCTTAATAATAGATCGATTTTTCTAAAATGATATTAAGGGTAGCTCTATGCACCTTATTGAGCTCTCAGACAGAACAATCACATTGATAGCTTCTTTAATAAAAAGAACTAATCAATTCTCGATGTTTTGCAAAACCGTATGACAATCAAAACAAAGGTTTCACATACATAACTCAATATTAAACGAACTTGTTCTGCCTTAAGATAAATGACTGGAAATTTGACCCTGAAAATTTGTATTTATCTCTATGTTTTATTCTATTGAAGAGCTGATATACCAAAAACTTTTTTCAGTGATATTGTTTTGTCGAATATTTTAGGATTTTT
The DNA here is from genome assembly GCA_932274085.1 of Protocalliphora azurea. Taxonomy (NCBI): domain Eukaryota; kingdom Metazoa; phylum Arthropoda; class Insecta; order Diptera; family Calliphoridae; genus Protocalliphora; species Protocalliphora azurea. Next base: position 104,227,741 of record OW026522.1, read on the forward strand.
TTAGTCTGTGTAATTTCGCACCTTAATACGAGATAAAAAAGGTACCTTTTGGTGACGCACCTTTTACAATAATCAACGTCTTTCTGTGATTGTTAGTTTTAGAGCAATGGTTTATCACATATTAATTTGACCATGGTATTTTTAATATTTGGACATTTTTCAATTCTTCTGAAAATTTTGAAATGTAGACTTAAGTTGTTTTATCAAAATTCCACAGAATTATTTTTTTTTTCTACACAAAAAATAATTTTAAGTTCGAATATTCCACTAAATATGATACCAAAAGATGCATTTATGTTAAAATATGCGAAAACATGCATTTTAAACAAAATATGAATAAATATGCACTAACATATCGATATGCCATTTCAAAGCAAATTCTCTAAGTTGCAAAGGTATTTAGTTTACTCTGTTCTAGGAGCAAAGGCAAAAAAACAAAAATTTGCATGAACTTGCGGTCCTCGTTTGTTGCTTTACATAACTAATTGTTTGAAGGTCCCCCTTCTGCTATGCATTAAGTTTTTCTATACAATTTTAACTTGTTTAATACACAGAAAAAACTTTGTGCATAAATATAAAAATTTACTTTCATTGATTTCAGTTCATAATATTTAAGAATAATGTCTTAAATATTGACACTTTTCTTTCATTTTTTGAAATGAATCAAAATTTAAGAAAACTTAAAATAAATTGTTTAAATTTTCATTTATATTTTCAAATTGTAAAAAAATTTTTAAAATTTTCTTCGGAAAATTTTAGGTTTTTAGTGATTTTTAGCTACATTATGGGAACAGAAGAGAAGTGCTTTTTATCAAAATGCTGTGCTGCAGAATGCGAGCGAAATTATGAAAAAATTTCTAAACATTCTTTTTTTATAGATTTTCCTTAGAATTTTGCCATTTTAAGGCGTTTGTTGTTATTATTTTCAGGTAAAACTATTTTCATTTACCATTTACAATCAAATCTAATAAAACTGAATCAAAGATTTAACAAAATTTTTGAAAAATTACTAAAATTTTCACTATGAACAATTTAATAATATCTATGAACAAAAGTTTATTTTTTATGAAAAAAAGTTTGGGAAAAAAAGTCATGTTCGATTCATTACATTTATGAAAAAAATTTCAAATATATAAATTTTTTTTCTCTGTGTACATATTGAATTTTTATTTATTTTTTTTTCTAAATAAGTATTTTGACTTTTCGATTTTTTATAGCAACAAAAATTCGAGGCTAAACATTAAAGTTTGTTAAGTATTTGTTAAATTGTTCCATTATTGTGTCATTATATAAACAAAAAAAAAAAAAACAAGAAGGCTATAGTCAACCTACCAAATGATACCCTACACTATTATATATAGGCCCAAAAGTGATTTTCTGGGCAGATCTTGTATGGGAGCTACTATCACTTATGGACCGATCCTCATAAAAATTTACACCGTGCTTTTTGTATACATAAAACTCTAATGGTTGAAATTTTATTTTGATACTAATTTATATAATTAGAAAGTGATTCCAAATCGATTGGTATACTTAAAGATGGGTCCAAGACCACATCAGCATCCCAACTATCTTTGCTGGTTTAGGATATAATGGTGTCTATTCTTGAAAACGCGTCAAAGAAGTGAAATTTTCCATTAAAACAAAAACAAAGTATATAAAATTGTTTTTGGTTTACCATATATTTTTAAACGATAATAAAAGTGAGAACTTTAACGCGTTTCTCTCTCTTTTAAAAAAGGTAAATTCTATTTTAGAAATGTACGGAAACAAAAACAATTTTTTAAACTTTGTTTTTGTTTTAATGGAAATTTTCACTTCTTCGAAGCTTTTTCAAGAATAGACACCAATGTTTTTTTAAATGATGTAGGAATACAACTCAAATGACGCGAAATGAGCTGACTACAGAAAAATATTAAACATTTTTAAAAATTGATCTTTCGTTCCCTATTGAAACGATTAAAATTCATGAATCAGGTACATCTTGACCTAAGAAGGATTTAGAGAATTCTATCGAAATATGACTCGAAAAGTTCCTAATTTGGAGATGTTATAGAAAAGCTAATTTCAAAATTTCCTTTAGTCCTTTCACGCCCTATGTTACTTATACGTTGCCTTCTCAATTCAGCTTAAAAATCTTTCATTTGGAAATAGTTCCGAAAATTTAAAAAAAAAAATTTAGTTGTATTTAAATAAAAAGCACAAAAGCTAAAATTGTGCAATAGAATGTATTTAAGACTTCAAGAAATATAGTAGGAAATTAAAATATGTTAAACTTAAGTACAACATTTCATTATGTGCTTCAGGACACGGTACAGAAATAATAATTAAAGTTCTTATAAATAACAAACCAAATCACCTAAAACTTATATATTTTTAGGGAGTTCTGGTGAGAAGATTTTTATCTTAAATACTTTAATACTGATCAAAGTTTCAGTCAAATTGTTTTTCAATATTATATTCGAAAAACGGGAAAATTATGACCTTCTATTTCTATTTTGCCAAAAAAAATATTGTATAGTTTTTCATAACAAGGTCAAAATTAAAAATGTTCGAAATCAATCTTGAGAAAAAAAAATTGCCAAATGTACAAGCCTCATGAATTTCAATCGTTGAAAAGGAAATGAATACAATTTTTAATATTTTTGGTCATTTTTCTAATATATATATAAATACTGCAAAAAAAAAAAAAAAAAAAAAACTAAAACTAAAATAACATTCTATTTCGAGTAGTTTTAGCAAAATGAGAATAAAAACCTTATGCCGATTTTAGGATTCATGGAAAAAATCGAAATTGCCCGTGGTCGGAAGTCTATGCCGAATATAGTTAATTATAAAACTTTTTTGTTCCTAAAGTCAACAGCCATTAAAATAAGAAGTGCAAACCTATTTCATTATAATGTGGACAATGCAACATTCAAAACGTTTTTTGAATAAATATATACCATCGGGATCAGTTCCGGGAAAAAAGAGACTAAATTCAATTTTAAAAAAAGGTCAAAAAAGCTAAATATTCGAAAAAATAAGACCAGAAAAAAGTTAAAATTTTTTTCTTTAATTTAAAAACTCATTTTTTCTCGTTCTCATTAGTTGTTTCTTATATAATATAAAGGTATTGTAATAAATTTATAAATAAAACATAAAGCAGCTGTCAGTAAAATGGCCTAAATGAAAAATCGCTCAAAAGGCTACTATACAAATTTAGGTTATATTTCATATTAAAAATTGCCTAATGTTTAGAAGTGATTTTTCGATATTTTTAAACTATATTTCCTTTTTGATTATGCATTTTTAAGTTATAAGAATCGATTTAGTAATTCCATAAAATTAATTATTAGAATTTTAATATATTAAATTTTAATATATTAGCCGTAGGAGAAAATTTTTGTTAAATATAAAAAATATAGATTTTCTGTGAAAATAAATATACAAAAATACTTAAATTAATGATTCTGCAAAAATAAAAAATTAGTAGTAGATAATAAGAAATTATTTTCTTCGTTGTTGAAATAGTAATATTTTAGCCTTTTTAAGGCAATTTTAAAAATAAAAAAGACCAGAAAAAATGGTAGAAGCTAAAACGAAAATTTTGATTCTATAAGAAAAAAGACCGGATTTAGCCTTAAAAATTGTTCTGTATATAAAATTATTTTTTATAAAAAGCTAACCAAAAAGTGTTGCTACAGAATAAGGAAAAATGCCAGAAAAGTATTTATTTTACCGTAAGTTTATTATTATAACTATAAAGAAGAATATGTTTTCAATACATTTCAATATTTCTTTATTTATATTTAGATTAAAAATTACCGACTACTGCTACATGGTGAACTTAGTTAGGTACACTTACTCTATAAGAATTAAAAAAAAATCTTTGTCTTTTAAGAACTCATAAATTAAGAAAGGGATTATGAAAATTTTGACATTTCAAAATTCAATTAGAAATTACAAATATTATAACAAAAATAAAATATGTTCAGTATGAAGCAGAAGTCTACATGCGAAAATATAAAAAAAATTGTTGGTGCAATTTCCTCACTATATCTTTTAAGCTTTTTAAATTTTTATAGCTTACCTAATAGCTTAAACTCTTAACTTCGAAATGGTAAATAGATTCGCGGTTATCCAAGAGTATTCCGAATAAAGGCTTTAGTTCAGAGAGAAAAAGTCAGCGCACAGCATGAAAAAACTTCGAACGATTTCCGCGAAGAAAATTAAATTTATTATTTTTAATTGAATCTGTTTATTTAATTATTACCCCAAATTTTGCAATATACCTTAATCCGTTAAATTCAAAACAAAGAAAAGGATAGTGTGGAGAAATTGCGTCAGTTATATTTTTTAATATATTCGTATTCAGATTTATGCTTGCTAGTTTACACAAAAAATATTTTTCAAAGGCGGAACATTTCTGTTGGGATATAATTCCATATGAATATTATATGCCCATAGGACAATATTAAAAATAAAGAGTTGGTGTTAATTATGTGGTAAATATACTAATTTTGGTTATGTGTTTTCTGTAATATGTGTTATTAAATTTTTCGATTTCATTGTAGATGTTGCCATCATGGAGCAAAATTATAGTTCGGGTCGGCTTTAATTGCTGTTGTTGAAAAAGAAACCTTTTGAAAAAAATTCTATGCGGAAAACATTTTAATATTTTTTACAAAAATGCGAATTAGCTATCTATTATCTTTAAATCTACCAGGAGTTGTGTCACCTTCTATGATGTTAAATATATACTGTAAAGTTTGTACTTGCTTTTGCTGAAATATCCGGGCAAAATAAAAGCATAAGACGGCAGAATTTCCTTAGGTTATATTTGAGTTTTAAAATAAAATTTTAAATTGTTTTTGTATTGAGAGAAGCATTTTTGAATAGTGAAGATTTAATTAATTTTAAATAAAATCTCAATTATAAAAGTAACTAACTTTATTAGATATTGAAATTTTAGGAAAATATAAATTAATTTAATTTGATTAATATTATCATTTGTTTCTATTGTTTTCTGTGTACATACTTTTTCTAACCATCTTATGTTATTCTTACTAACTGGTGGCATTTTTATGAATAAATATTGTAATATGGCTATATTATAAACAATTTTTTTTTTTTCTAAAACCATAGATGCCATAAACTTTTACCATTTATTAAATCAAGCATATCTACCTATTTGAACTAATTGGTAGTTCTATTGAAGTCTAAAACATAATTTTGTTAAAAAAAAAATTAACATTTAAAACATGCTCAAATATACATACATGTACTGTAAATAGTTAACCGCAAAAAAGCTTTTTTAAATGGTGGCTGCACTTACTAAATTGCGAACAACTTAAAAAGTTTGCCTCAGCTAAACCAAACTTCTGTAATGTGCTAAAATAAAAATCATGCAATACGTCGTCACATTAGCTCGTTAAAAGTTAAAAAATTTCTTGACAATTTGTCTATACTAAAATATAAATTTTAATTGTTTCAACTCCGAAATCTCTTTAAATAAAGGTTATATGAACTTTTGAAGAAGAAAGAAAAAGGAAATTATTTCTTGTGAAAGGAATAACATAATAATTTAAAAAATGTCATAGCGGAAAGAAATCGAAACTGACAACTCCAAATTTAATAAGATGTGTTTTAATGAAATTTTCCATATATCGAGGTCCTATATTTAAAAGCCTCTATCTTAAAAAAAACACAACCTTTCAGGAGAACAAAATAACTGTTTACTTCTCTTATTTATTTCACTAGTATTTATTTAAAAAAAAATTATTTTACAGTGCTTATTTAAAACCACGACTAAAATTTATATGATATGTTAATATTAATATTTTCAATTTTAAAGAGAGATATAGGATTTTGAGCTTTTAAAATAAATTTCATAACTCTCTCATCAACTTCTACATAGAAAAATCATCAAACTAATTCATTCAATTAAAAATTGTTTAAGTTTGCACCTCTCACCAAAATGATTATTTCAATTACCAATAACTGTAAAAAATAAAAAATAGAAAATTTTTCTAATTAAAAATTTTATTATATCAATCAAGTAGATGATTGAATGAATTAAAATTTTAAATGAGAAAAAATCTTACTTGAATTTTGTTTTTACTATTTTTTTATTTGGTTTTTACTTGAATATATTAATTAAATTTAAACTGTGTTAATGGAAAAATATAAGTTAATAATTTTGTTTGCGTCTACACCCAATACAAAGTATATATTATTTATCGCGTATATAAAGAATTATTAGAGCAAAAGCCTTAAAATTGTGAGAGTAATATCCTTATCACGCCACATAACTGATATAAAAATAGGGCGAGTATTAGCCGCCATACAAGATAAAGATTAATTATCGCATATCTAAGGAACTATTACAATGAAAGTCTTAAGCTTTTGTGAGAGCAATTTTCTTATCAAATTCCACAATTGTGACGAAAATAGGTAAGCTTATAGGAGGTAGCAGCCGCCATATAAAGTTAACATATATATGATATATCTGAAGAAGTATTCAACAGATTTTTGAATTTTTGTCCTGATTAGTATTCGGCATATATAATTTACCAAGAAATGTTTTATGTTTTGTTTAAAATTAGAACAAAAGGAAAATTTTCGAAAACCAGACGAATCTCACCATATCCGATTTCGATAAAATTTGGAATTTGAAGTTTTTCAAAATTTTGAAATACGTTGTAGTTTAGTATTTATAGCAGTTCAGATTTCACTTTTTTTAAATACATAAAATTTTAATCGATATATCTTCGGACCTATTTGACCGATGTAAATAAAATCTAGTTCCTAGTTACTTTTGTAAAAACTCCTTTTTGATACTAACATGTATATGTGATTTATGCATATTAACGTGATTTTCGGAAGAGGAGCAATGGATAATTATGGACCGATCTTCATGAAATTTGGCACAAAGATTGATACTTATACAAAACTTCCTTACACCTAATAAAATATTATCATATTTAAGGCATTTATGATCGTTAAACCTCTATTCCTTGAGGACATTTGTATGAGGGCTAAATGAGCTAATGGATCAATCATAACCAATTTCAATAGGCTTCGTCCTTGCGTTATGAAAGTCCTAAAAATTTTATTTAATTATCTTAAAAATTGCGACCTGTACTTTATTTACATGGACAGCCGTCCAGCCAGACGGATAGACTGACATCGTTAGACCGACTAAAAAGTAATTCTATGTCCATTGTATCGGTGATTTTTTCTGTTATAAAAGTCAGCACAAAGTGTTGTAGGATATAAATAGAATCGCTAACAATAATCCGATAGTTTAAACGTTCTTCTATATATATTTACAAATTTTTTCGTTCAAAAAACATTAGAAATTTTCAAATTATTTATGAAATAAATTATTTTTTTACTATATGTTAATTTCCTCAGCATCCCTTCATGATCTCATCCTAAGTTTATTTGTATGTTGCTGCCAAAACATTTTAAAGAAAAGTTATAAAAATGGAAGATTTGATTTTTTAAATATACTTCATACAAAGCCGAATATTGATTTAGTTTTCCTTTTCTTTTAAAAATGGCTTAATATAAAAGTAGCTTTATTAAGTATTAGTTTGAAGTGAAGTTTGTTTAAATCGGACAAATTAGTCCAAAGTTATATGGATTTAAATATCAAGTATTTTGAAAATATTTCTGAAAAAGTGAATTTTGAAAACGTAATGAGTGCATTTACTATATTTTATCAAAAGGTTAAAAATTGATTTTTTTTCTCCCTTTAATAAAAAATAAAATAATTACTCAGAGATGTAGAGGCTTTTGCACTCAAAAACATTAATTTTGTTAGATAGAAGAATTACAAGAATGTTGATAAAATTATAAAAAAAAAGAAAAATAATAAATGAATGAAATTCATAACATCGGTGAGGTTCGTTATGGTAAATATAATAGCATCAAGAACATAATAGTGGTTTTCGAATATAGGACCTCAATATATAATATATCCTATTATAAATGTTCGTAAAACACACTTTCAGCACACTTTCAAATTCTCGACCAGTTCCGTTTCAAAAATTTTAGATTTTGAAAATGTTAAAAAATCTAAAATTTTCACAAAATGTAAATACTTGTATTATTACTCATAATTTCTTATATATATAATACTCTGCTCACGTAAACATTTCTTTGAAAAAATATTTAATTTTTAACTAAAAAATATTTAATTTTTAACTAAACACTCAAATTAAATTTTTTTAATATATTAGAATGCATGAAAAAATTTTCATTTTCAAATGTTTAATTATTTAACACACACACACAAAAAACATGATATTGCGATAATCAATATTACTCGTTTTTGCGATCATTCAATAATTTCTTATCTCAGGTTAACTACTAAACTACTAAATTTATATAGTACATATAAATATATATAGTACATATATATATATAGTACATATATTTGTATGCTTATACAAAAAGCAACAACACCGAAAGTCATTGAAATGCTATTTATATATGTTTGTGTTTGTATATTTTTAATAACTTTTTCAGATTTTTGCCCATAATTCGGTTGTTTATGGACCGATATGGGTAATTAAAAAAAATTTTTAAATTCAGAAAATATTTACAATAGATTTGTACATAAACGAATTCTGAATCTTATATAAAATTCAAAAATGCATTTTGACCAATATCTTAGTTACAGATGAATCAATTTTATTCATTTCTGAAAACACATTAAAAAAAGTCCGAATTTTCAGTGCAAAAACGAAGTCACTAGCTTACATAGAGGCTTAGAAATGTCGAAAACAAATACGTTTTTTTTTGAGGCTTTTTTGGTTTTTTGGCGATATCTCGACCAGCAATTTACCGATATTGCTGATTTTTATTAGTGTCAATCTAAGAAATATTCCCTATAATTTGATTATCCGATATATATGAATATCCGATAATTGGGGCTTTTTAAAAACTGATTTCAACGGACAGGAGGGCAGACAGACATCGTTATATCGACATCAATATCAATAGAAAATATATATAATGATACATACTTCATTACTAATAGTTCTCGGATAAATATATCAAAAACTGGTGTTTAAAAATGTAAATCAAAATATATGTTATTGTCGAAAATATTTTCTATACCATTGGTAAGTGGCATGGAAAAAAAATGTCATAATAAATATGAAATATTTATTATTTCGTTTATAATCAAACAGAAAAATTGCCTATTTCTTCTGCAAATCATCCAAATTTTATCAAATCAATTTTATCAAAAATCAACACTGGTGACGCAAATACCAAGTTTTGGCATGATTTCTGCAATGGTTCACAATTCCAAAATATATATGCAACTTACAAGTACTTTATTCGATTTTGTATCATAAATATTTTGAAATATATTTGTAATTTTGTGTATAAAACTTTGTACATTTTTGAGCTTTTTAACACTTTTAAATCACTGTTGCAAAATTATCTAAAATTCTGTATCAGTCTTAGTTTTGATGGCTATAATGATTGTACCAAATATCATTGAATTCGGAGATGTAAGGTACAATTTTGTAATTTTTCGTGTTGGTTTTAAATTTGATGACTTATATATAATAACTTAAAGTTCCTCTCTACTCGCACAAAGTTTCAAGCTATAAAGCAGAACATGGCCCAAACCAAAACTTTTAAGTCCGATTTTTTTTAATTTTGATGTGAGTTCATAAAAAACTATTTTTTATTATTATTATTTTTTATTTTTTGATATGGATTCACCTCTAACATGTAGCAAATGTTTTAGATAAACCGATGATACTGAGAGCTGTACAGAATCTAAAATATTCTGATAAATGTGGACCTGACGGTGTTCCAAGCTGTGTTTTTATAAAATGTTTACATTCTCTTATATCTCCAATAACCTACTTATTCAACATATCAATATTTAGTGTTTACTTTCCTGAAGTTTGTATGAAGTCTTATATTATACCTTTGTTTAAATGGGGAAGCAGATCCAATATTTCCAATTACAGAGGTATTGCTAAATTAAGTGTTGTTCCAACACTTTTTGAAAAGATAGTTACTGAAATCCTTTCGCATTAAGTTGTATGGTATCTTTCGCCATTTCAGCATAGATTTAAAAAACGATGTTCCACTACTACTAAACTTTTGATTTCGGTTTACAGACAGACGCAATATACACAGATTTCAGTAAAGCTTTCGATAGAGTAAATCACGATCTCCTATTGTTCAAATTGGATAAACTCTCATTTTCCTCTGTTTACCTTAAATGGATTTCCACATATCTTAAAAATAAATGCCAATGTGTATTATTCAGAGAATGTACATCAAAAACCATTCCTGTTTTATCTGGTGTTCCACAAGGTAGTCATCTCGGCCCCTTATTATTCCTAATTTTTATAAATGATTTACCAGCTTGCATTAAGAATTCTAGAATATTGATGTATGCTGATGATGTAAATCTGTTCCATAGCTTTAACTATTCCTATCAATGTTCCTCACTCCAATCAGATCTTGACAATATTTATGATTGGTGTATGATGAATCTAATAGATCTGAAGTTAAGAAAGTGCAAACACATGATGTTCTACAGAAGAAGTCCAGTACTCTGTAGATACACAATAAATGAATATCAATTTGATATAGTCGAAGCATTTCTTGATCTGGGTGTGTTGTTTGATTGTAATCTATTCATTAATTCCCACGTTTCGCAAATCGTTAATAAAGCAAAAGGAGTTCTAGCTTTCTTCAAGCGCTGGGGAAGAGACTTTAATGATCCT